>UESW01004486.1:687057-701104 GCA_900491605.1 Calamus simplicifolius
CCTTTGGAATGATGAATAAAGCCTCAGCTTTAATCCCTCACAGTCGTTGTAGTTGAGAAGATTGGAAATGAAAGAATCAATTTGGGAAATCCACCAATTTTTTGATTTGGGCACCTTAGATTCCTCTTTGAGCTTTTCGGAGTGGAAGGATTTGAGTTTGAATGCTTTTCTCTTGAGATTCAGGCTCAGACTTTCTCGGATTTTTGATTTGAAATTTTTTCTATCTTTTTCATCTTTTTTTTTAACGGGTGTTTTCCCTTTTTTATAGATTTTCTTCAATCCATTTTTGGGATAAAACTAGCCGTTGGAGTGTACCTTGAAACAAAATATATCCGTTAGAAATTAGGTAAAAAGGAAATATTACTGTTAGAGCTGATCTGGCAATTTAAATTTTCGTTCCAGTCAGGTTGGAGTCGGCTCCAACTTTTTAGGTGTCGGCTCGAGATCGTTTTTCCAAAAATAGAAATTTTCGAGTTCGTTTAGGAGTCGGCTCCAAAAAAGTAAGTGTCGGCTCACCATCGCCAGGTGTCGGCTCCCGAATACTGTGTGTGCCAGCTCCAGGATGCTCAAAAAATCAACGTTCTGTCCATGCATCGGAGTCGGCTCCAGACACTGTAAGTGTCGACTCCGAAACTCTGGGTGTCGGCTCTGGGACCGTATCAAAATTAGAATACAATTTGAATGGCCATGGGTCAGCTCCAGGAATTCTAAGTGTCGACTTCAGGTTCTGAAACTTTGAAATTGAAGTTTTGCAATAGATTCAAAACACGTTTCTTAATTCGTTTAAATTGATCAAATAATTTTAACTTCTGAAACACTTCTCAAATCCATTAGTAATCAAATAAATATACTCAATTCCTTTAGTAATCATCAAAATCAATAATTGGGTCAACAATATTTGTCCGCCAGGGACATCACGTCTGATAGGCTCTTCGGGTAGTTAACCTCTAGAGTTAGGTAGAAATCTCCCTCCTTGGACACTCCTCCGGCCAAGGCGGACATGGCCACCTCGTGATTGAGGTGGTCAACTCTAGGAGGGCCGTGTTAAAGCATCCGAGATAACTCTTCAACGATTTCTCCTCTCTCTGCTTAACCTCGGAGAGGGAATCAGATCTCCGCCAGTGACGGTGGTTGCTGACGAACTGGCTGATGAAGAGGCGACTCAGCTCGTCAAACGAATCAATAGAACCTAGTTTCAAGCCGTGAACTAGGTTCGAGCAGATCCCCTTAGAGTGAAGGGGAAGGCATAACAAAGGACCGCATTCGATGCTCCATGAAAATTCATTACTGGAGCTTCTTATCATGCCACACCCAGGAGAGAGTTCTTCACATCCTACAGGATAGGTGATCTTGGTGTGATCCGAATGGGAAACAATGGTGTTTCCAAAATATGTGGGATAGGAGAAGTAGTGGTCCAGACCCGTGAAGGCAGCAGATTGATACTCAAAGAGGTCAGACATGTTCCAGATCTCAGGATGAATCTCATCTCAGCAGGCAAGCTAGATGAAGAGGGATATGTTAGCCAGTTTGGGGGAGATCAATGGAAGTTAATCAAAGGTGCTATGGTGATTACCAAAGGACAGAGATCATGCACATTATACAAGTTACAGTCCAGTTTGGTTAGGGGAGAGGTATGCGCAGCAGAGCATGATACTGCAGATTTGTGGCACAAGAGATTAGGCCATATTGGCAGAAAGGGATTGCAAACTCTCGTCAGGGCAGGGGTCTTACCAGAGATACAGGACAGAGTTCTCAGTGATTGTACCCACTGTGTGGTGGGTAAGCAGCACAGGGTGACATTTCAGAGTAGCTCCAAGAAGAAGACTGGCCTTTTGGAGCAAGTGTACTCAGATGTGTGTGGACCCATGAGGGAGAAGACCTTAGGAGGAGCCTCATATTTCGTCACATTTATAGATGATGCTTCCAGAAAGGTGTGGGTTTTTGTTTTAAAGTCCAAGGACCAGGTGGCAGCAGTTTATGAGTTTTTTCACAGGCTTATGGAGAGGCAGATAGGAAAGAAGTTGAGATGCATTCGTACAGACAATGGGGGAGAGTACATAGGAGTCTTTCACCAGTACTGCAGAGCACAAGGCATCAGACATGAGCAAACAGTGCCAAAGACTCCACAGGAGAATGGAGTAGCTGAGAGAATGAACAGGACAATAGTGGAGAGAGTCAGGTGCATGCTCTCCCAGTCCAAGTTGCCCAAGAGCTTTTGGGGGGAGGCAGTCCAGACAGCATGTTATTTGATAAATAGATCTCCCTCATCAGCTCTAGATGGAGAGGTGCCAGAGAAGGTGTGGACAGGCAAGAATGTCAGATATGATTATCTAAGGATTTTTGGCTGCAGGGCATTTGTGCATGTGCCTAAGGATGAGAGGACAAAGTTAGATGACAAGACAAGACAATGTATCTTTCTGGGGTTTGGTGATGAGCAGTTTGGCTATAAGCTGTGGACCCAGTTGATAGGAAGGTAGTCAGGAGCAGAGATGTCATATTCTATGAGGATCAAACCATAGAAGACATCAAGAGGGAAGAGCATCAGTCTGAGTCAGATATGTATGGCCCAGTAGATATAGAGCCTGTCAGTCTCCAGCAGTTCATGCAGATGAGCCAGAGAAACAGCCAGTACAGGGTGCAGATGAGCAGCAGCCTACACCTATTGAGGATACAGATCAGGAGATTCAGATCCCTGAGGAGGAGCTACCGACAGAGGTGAGGAGATCCACGAGAGCAAGGCAACCATCTAGTCGGTATTCAGTGCATGAATATATCATGTTGACAGATGCAGATGAGCCAGAGTCATATGAGGCGGCCCATGTCAGTGAGCAGCGGGAGCAGTGGCAGAGAGCTATGCAGGAGGAGATGGACTCTCTTCTGCATAATCATACATATGACTTGGTAGCTAGGCCCAAGGGGAGAAAGGTACTCAGAAACAAGTGGGTCTACAAGGTAAAGGCAGAAGAGAAAAGCTCACAGCCTAGATATAAAGCACGACTAGTTGTGAAGGGCTTTGCACAAAAGAAGGGAGTTGATTTCGATGAGATATTTTCTCCAGTAGTGAAGATGACCTCAATCAGGACGGTGTTAGGATTGGCAGCTAGCATGAACATGGAGGTAGAGCAGTTGGATGTGAAGACAGCATTCTTGCACGGTGACTTAGAGGAAGAGGTCTATATGGAGCAGCCTGAAGGTTTCAAGGTGAAAGGCAAGGAGCACATGGTGTGCAGACTTAGAAAGAGTCTGTATGGTCTCAAGCAGGCGCCCCGGCAGTGGTACAGAAAGTTTGAGGCTTTCATGGTACAGGTTGGTTATAAAAGAACAACCACAGATCATTGTGTCTTCATTAGAAGGTTCCCTGGAGGTGATTTTATCATCCTTCTCTTATATGTGGATGATATGTTGATTGTTGGGCAGGACACCAGCAAGATTGTCACACTGAAGAAGGAGTTAGGGAAAGCTTTTGATATGAAGGATATGGGGCCAGTGAAACAAATATTGGGGATGCATGTATTCAGGGATAGACAAGCATGCAGGTTATGGTTGTCCCAGAAGAAATACATAGAGAAGGTGCTTCAGAGATTCAGCATGAGCAATGCCAAGTCAGTGGCATGTCCACTAGCTGGACACTTCAAGCTGAGTTCAGAGCAGAGCCCAGCCTCAGAGGAAGAGAAGCAGGAGATGAATAGAGTCCCTTATGCTTCAGCCGTGGGTAGTCTTATGTATGCTATGGTCTGTACCCGATCAGACTTAGCATATGCAGTTGGCTTAGTGACCAGGTTCCTAGCGAATCCAGGAAAGGAGCATTGGGCAGCAGTCAAATGGATCATGAGGTACTTGAGAGGTACAACTAGCTTGAGTCTTTGTTATGGACAGGGAGAACCTGTGTTATAGACATATACAGATGCAGATATGGCAGGAGATGTTGACTCCAGGAAGTCCACATCCGGTTACTTGGTTACATTTGCAGGAGGTGCAATTTCATGGCAGTCCAAGTTACAGAAGTGTGTTGCATTATCGTCCACAGAGGCCGAGTACATAGCAGTGACAGAAGGATGCAAGGAGATATTGTGGCTGAAGAGATTTCTTCAGGAGCTGGGTGTTAGACATGATACTTATGTGGTCTATTGTGACAATCAGAGCACTATTCACCTGAGCAAGAATCCGACTTTTCACTCCAAGTCGAAGCACATTGATATGCGTTATCACTGGATCAGACAGATCCTGGAAGAGAAGCAGTTGCTGTTGGAGAAGATCCATACAGATGATAATGGGTCAGATATAATGATAAAGTCATTACCTATCAAGAAGGTTGAAGCTTGTAGAAAGAAAGCAGGCTTGGTGGATTTCCCCACGTAGTCGGGAGGGGGAGATATTGTTGGGTGCTCCCTCCACGTGGGGAGGGAACCGGCCCATGATAACAAACTGCATCACAGTTTGTTACGGAGCCCATGATAACAAACTGCATCACAGTTTGTTACGGAGCTGTTTTCAAAAAGGAAAAACAAACCCGGAAATAAAGGAGGGGAGAGAGATCCGTATGTGGCAGATACGAGAGAAGAAAAATCTTAGATTGGGGGAGAGAGCGGTGTGCGGCCTGAGAGAGATCCAGAGAAGCCCAAGCTTGGGAAAAATCCTGTGCAACCTCAGGAGGTCGATACGGACGAGTCTGAGAGCAGATTTGGGGCACGGAAGAGCAACCACACGTTGGTGAGATCCTTCTTGTACCCACATCACTATTATTTTAAGTTTGAAGTGTTTCCTGATTTTTGGGGAAAAAAAAATTAGGAGAAAAGTTGTAATCTTTTATTAAGATTAGTGAAGTGCTCTCGGAATTTGCCCCGTGGTTTTTCCCTTTCACATTGGAGGGGTTTTCCACGTAAATTTGGTGTTTTTGTGTGGTGTTTATTTTTATTCCGCATATTCTATGATTGTGGTAGATCGGTATATTTTTCTGTGATTGTGCACGCATATTTGTTCCGAGGGTGATTGAGGGTGTATTCCCAACAATTGGTTCATAAGATCAAGTAAGATTGATGGATAATGTAACTAGCCTACAGGCTCTTCTAACAGGTTTACCGAATCTAAATTGAATGCTCAACTCTCCAACAAAATAAAATTTAAGAAATAAAAAAATGTTTAACAAGACATGTTGGAAGGTTAATTTGGTTTCTGTTGATCTAATTAAGCACTGACATTAATTACAGGTGATCTCTAACTTTTTCAATATTTAGTAATTAATAAAATTTAGTCAAACTAGTGGGTATTTTACTTTGGTGTTCCCCAAAATCACACTTTAGATTATGTTGAAATTTTGGCCTCCAATATTAACCCATTACCTATTATGTGGCCTAAAAAATCCGGATTTACACTCCTTTTGGGAGGTTTTGGAGAAAATGCAGCAACGTTCATTTCATCAGGGATGTCTAGCGGGGATGAAAAATATTAATGCAGTCATGAACTTGTATATTTATGGACTGAAAAATAATGCACTCAGTGTATTTGCCTAAATAGGGGATCAATAGTCATAGATTCAGTGGTTTTGATGTATTTTGTCTTAATTCAGGGGATGAATAATAATGCATTTAGTGAGTTGCCATTTCAGGTTGGAAAAATATTTCCTCAAATTGCACGGAATGAATTGGATTATTGATACACCAATCTAAGAACCATCAAGAGAGAAGCAAGAGACCACTGTTCTCCATACTTTGAGAGAATTAAGTTTGGCATGGCTTCCAATCTCTTTACGGGAGAATTGGTGCAGAAGTGATGGCCAAGGTTTTGGCATAGATTTTGTCCCTACAGACTTCCTTCATGGCAGTGTTCACATGCTTAACCACAGGTTCTCTCTTAACGCTTCACACTTAACATCTATGGAGCAGTACTTTATTTGAAGATTTGATTTGGAATATTGCTATTTGGTACTGTTGAATCATGCAAGAATAAATGGAATGGGTTGGATTTACTTACCTCAACGATTCCACAATGGAACAAACACTAGGTTATGGTGTTATCCCTTTATTCACAATCCAAACTATGTTTTCTGGTTTGTTTAGTTTCTATTACACTCACATTCTCTATTGCTCCATGATCCTTATTTTCTCTTTATATACATGAAAAATCCAGTTCATGTGCAGTTATGGAGCAGTTTCTTTCTTTTTATTTTTCTTGAACAATAACTGCCATGGGCAATTATCTTCATGGATAACTGCCATGGGCAATTATCTGTCATAGGCATCATATAGTTCAATATCTCCCACTCGCACATGCAAGGTAAGACCCTCATTGCGAATGAAAAATAAAAGAAAGAAAAATGCAAATAGAAACCTAAATACCAATAGATGGATAGTGTGACCTAGCGAGTATATCTGCACTTAGGAACCTATTACCATGCATCTATTAGGAATGTCATAGTAGCTCAACCCTAAGAAAAATAACTAGTAATAGTTTCAACTCGACATACCCTAAACTCATCCTTTTTATCAAAACATCTCTAATCACTCAAATAGCATGTTAAAATAATGCGATTATATATCCATAATCGAGTCCTAGCTTTTCTTAAGCGACAAGATTGGCCGGCCAATGAATACATCGAACATAGTCTTCCTTATCTACTCAAAATTTTACAACTCATATTTAGTCGCTTATCTGAAGATGTTCCATAGATCGAATCATTCATAATCATATAACATGCTATGATAGCAAGACACTAAATATGAATGCCAAATAACAGCAAAAGGTATAAGGTTATTATTGTGAAGTTTAATTTAACCTCAACCGGTCTCATACAGTGGAAAAACAGGGATCTATTCTCCCACTACCTTATTGGTCTAACTAGCATACATGGTATGAATCATGTGTTATAGTGTTTGTAACTTTTCGATGTCTAATAAAACACTGTATAGATCTTAGTTTAGTCGCATTCAAGTAGAGATGGGCACTAGGCTGTGTCGCCCATGGGCCGGAATGGCCTGGCACAAACTGGGCCGTGCTTGGCATGTTCCAGCACAAACCGGGCCATGCTTGGCATGGCCCGATCTGCTACAGTACCGGGTCATACCAAGCATGGCCCATTAAACCGTATCTGGCTTAAAAATTTTGGCCTATAGACCAAGCTCGGCACGGACCATGATTGGCAAGGGCTAGCACAACCCACCATACCAGTCCAGCATGGCCCACATGGGCTTGGGCCGTGCCAGCCCGGCACAGCCCATAAGGGCCTGATAAAAAAAATTTAAGTAAAAAATATTTTTTTAATAAATTAAAAAATTATTAGAAATAAAAGAATTTATTAATATGAAGCCACCTTAATGGTGGAGGGTTTGGCATAGACCTATTAATTTAAAATCAAAATGGTATATGAAGGGAGGGGGCTAGGCCTAACCTCTAGAATACAATAAGAAAGAAGAAAAAATAGAAATGACTCACTTTAACAATTAAAAAAAAAAAATATATAATTATAAAAATAGAGATGACTCACTCATCAGTAGTATTGTGTCATCATCATCTTCACTGGTTAAGTCATGTCCACCTTTATCTTGAAGCCTTGCCTCAGCATCCAACCAATCTTTAAAGCAGAGAAGCATCTCAACCATCTCGCCAGTCATCCTACTTCTCTTTTCGTTTAGAACATACCGATCTGCACTGAAAGCGGATTCTGAAGCTACTGTGGACATCGGTACAGCTAAAATATCCTGTGCTATGACAGATATAACAGGATATGATTCCTAACACTCTTCCATCAAGCTAATACATCTAGATTTTCTATTTGATCTTCATCATAAGCAGAATGAAGATCATTTCATAAATAAAATTCTAATTCATTACTTAAAAATGAAGAAGATGAAGATGAAGAAGATGAAGCATGTGTGTGTCTTCTTTGTGCAATGAATGAAAAAAATAGATGACCAACAGGATCTAGAAGAAGAAGTAGAGCTTTGAGCAGGTATTCTAGATCCATGAATTTTATCATCATATAAAGCATAATATCATTAAGAAGTCATGTTACCTCATCTTTAGCAGGTTCAAGATCTTGATTATATTTTCACAATATTCATCAATTAAATTTTTGTGCCACTTAATTTAACTCTATGATCAAAACGGCAGCTAAGTTATATAAAGAACATATTCTATTTCAATATTTATTCCATTTATTTTTCATTTGATGCATAATAGGCATCAAAAACTATCATATCTATGTTCTTTAAATTTTTCACTAATTACATATGCTTTTATAAAAATAGACAAGAAGTTGGATAATAAATACCAGAAAGAACATTTGTAGCATCATAAAAAGTAATCAAAAGTAATTACATTAAGTTTAAATTTTTTAAAACATTTATCATGATCTACACATAATTGTTTAAATTATTAAAGTCTTGCTCTTGAAGCATGAATAAAAGAAACTATATTTTTAATTTTGAAATAACATCTTGAATTATGTCCATGCCAGATTGAATAGAAAGATTTAATATATGACATACACATCTAATATAAAATAATTATCCATTTAAAATGGGATGCAAAGAGTCATTTAATAATACAACAGTGGAATTATTATTAGATGTATTATCAAAAGTAATAGATTATTTTATTATTATATTATATGAGCATGCAGTTTGATAAATAGCATTTGAAATTTGTCTCGAATGCGGAAAATCAAAAGTACTAAAAGCAAGAATTCGTTTATTTAGTTGCCAATCATTATCAATACAATAAGCAATAATAACAATAAAACAATTACTACTTACAGATGCCGGCCAAATATTAGAAGTTAAAGAAACTCTAGCATTTAAATTTAAGAGCATTTCAATTAAACTTTGTTTCATTGCTAAAAAATTTATCATGGCCACTCTTCTAAATGTATGCCTACTAGTTCTTTTATAAACAGATTGTAGGCCTAATTGAGCATATTGTTCAAAATTATAAGATTTATATAAACTAAAAGGTAATTCATCCAGAACTATCCATCTTACAAGTAATTTTCTCTGATTCTCATGGTTATATGCAAAAGTACCTGCAAGTGATCCCCATTGTATATTAAGGATACTTTGCAGACGAGAATCTTACATCCTATAAGTCTCTTGATGTCTTTTTAAATGCCCTATTCTCCTAGTACTACTACAACTATAAAGTTTTACATATTTTCTATATTTTGCTTTGAAGACTCCATCAACCATAATTCTATCAAAATCATTCCAAACATCATTAGTCCTCTTACAAAAAGAGGTTTGACCTTCACTAACACTGGCTCTAAAGGAACTTGGGGTTAGAGTTGGAGATTAGTTTTCTTACCCTCAGAAAAAGGGTGCATGCCAAAATGACTTTCGTCATAAGATGCTATATCTAAAATTTTAAATTAATGAATGCAAAAAAAATAAAATTAACCACAAGAAGGAATTGAGAAGAAGACCAGAGGTAAAGGCGTGGAGCCAAGATTTGTGAGCTTCCTCTTGTGCTCTCGTGTTTCAACGAGAAGTGACCTCCTTTCTTTTGTACTTCTCAACAAGAACCTCCTCTTGTATAGCACTTGAACACTTGCTAGAGCACTTGCCACTTGCCACTTGCCAGAACACTTGCAAACTAAAAATTAAATTGCTAGAGCACTTGCTAGAAGAGAGAAATAGTAGTAGTAGAGGAGAGAAGAGTTGGTTTGGTATGATGAGAATGAGGGAGGAATGGGCTATTTATAGAAGTTCCAATTTTTTTTTAAAAAATACCCTTTAATATAGCTGTTATATAGCTGTTGGAAGGGTTAAAATGGTCAAAACCCTCCATATGGCCATTTATAGCTTTTTAGCCATTGAAAATGGCTAAAAATGGCCATAACTGGGTCATGCCAGCCTGGCCCATGGCGGGCCATGCCTGGCACGGCCTGAGCCGGGCCGTGGCCATGCTAGGCACGGCCTGGCCCGGCATGGCCCATGGCCCATTTTGCGCCATGGGTCATGCCAGGCCAGGAATTTTTTTTTTGGGCCATGCCTGGCAGGCCCGTTTATTACTAGGCCATGCCAAGCACGGTCCATGCCAAGCATGGCCCAGTGCTCAAGTCTACTTTCAAGCACCTAACTTGAATTCTCTGAGTGCTCTCATTCAGCAAGCAATCACAGAGAATTCATATATATCTGACTTTCACAGGATATTTGGAAGTGGGCTATTCAAATTGATTATCATATATATATATATATATATATATAGTGTGTGTGTGTGTGTGTGTGTGTGTGTGTGTGTGTGTGTGTGTGTGTGCATGTATGTATGTATGTATTTATAATCTTATCTCATACTTTCTATGAGGCAACGTACCTAACATTATGTCTCATCTCTATTCACTATCCGAGCGCTAGAGGTGATTGCTTGTGTGAGTAAGTCAACCTTAAACCTATGTGACATCACTTTGTTGAGCTTATAACCAAACATATGATCTGTATATATCATGATAAAAAGATAAAGAATATAATATTCATTTGCATTTATCATAAAAATAGTATATTATATGTACTCAACAATGTTCAAAAAAAATTATACAATCTATATTATACATAATCCAAGAGAATCTATATATGTCATAAAAACATCTCTTGGAATTGGCTTAGTGAAAGGATCCGCAACCATTCGATGCCTAGAGATATATTGTGCAATCACTTCTCTTTTACTAATGATGTCTTTAATGTAGTTGTATATGGTATCAATGTGTTTGGTTCTATACTATGATATTTAGAGTCTTTAGTGAAAGCAATCGCTACTTGATTATCACAATAAATAGTGATTGGTGCAACACCATCACTTTGAACTTCCAAATTATCAAAAAATATTCTTAACCAAACAACTTCTTATATAGCAACTGAACATGCAACAAATTCAGCTTCTATAGTTGACAGTGCTATGCATGTTTGCTTCTTACTACACCAAGATATAGCACCTTCATTAAGTAAAAAGGCATAACTAGATGTAGATTTTTGTTGAACAATGTTTCCTCCCCAATCAGCATATCTAAATATCCAATAAGATGCAAATTCGATCCTTGGTAACATAGGCAGTAATCCATAGTTCCTTTTAAATATCTCAAAATTCTTTTGACAACTTTTCAATGTTCTGTACCAAGATTCGATTAATACCGACTAACTAGACTAACAACAAAACATATATTCGGATGGGTGCACATCATAGCGTACATCAAACTCCCAACAACACTTAAATATGGTACAGTAGACATTTGCTTTTGTTCTTGTGGATTCTTAGGACACATATCTTGACTCAAAGCTTCGCCCTTTGATATAAGAGATCCACAGGTTTGCAACTACTCATATTGAAACGTTCTAGAATCATTTGGATATAATTCTCTTGTGATAGAGCCAAAAGTTTTTTTGAACGATCTCTTTTAAATTTTACTCTCAGGATGTAATTTGCTTCACCTATATATTTTATGTCAAAATTCATGGGCAACCATCTTTTAATGGTCATGACATACTCCTTGTCATTTTCAGCTATCAAAATATCATCAATATAAAGAGATAGAATTATAAATTTGTCATTCATCTTTCTAGCATAAACACAATGGTCCTCATCAATTATTTTAAAATCATATGTTGAAATCACTTTATGAAATCAAAGGCACCACTGTCTAGATGATTGTTTCAAGCCATAAATTGACCTTTGAAGCTTGCAAACTTTGCGCTCTTGACCTTTAACCAGAAAACCTATAGGCTATTCCATGTAGATTTTCTCATTTAACTCTCCATGTAGAAAAGCTATCTTCACATCCATTTGATGCAATTCTAAATCTAGATGTGCTACTATAGCTAGAATTAAACGAATAGAGGTAAACCTAACAGTTAGTGAAAAAGTTTTCTCATTGTATATACCCTTCTGTTGGGTATAACCTTTCGCTACAGACAAGCCTTATGTCTATCAATAGAACCATATGCCTTACGCTTTATTTTGAGAACACATTTGTTCCCAATGGCTTTGCGGCCTAGCAGTAAATCAACTAAGTCTCAAACTTGGTTTATTCTCATAGATTCAATTTCCTTTTCCAATGCCACTTTCCACTTTTCTTTAGTAGGACACTCAAGTGCCTCTTTGACAGTTGTAGGTTCATCATCATCTTGGGAAGTAACTATATAAGTCTTGTTTTCAATTTAAAAATATTTTTGAGGAGTTTTGGAAGAAGACTCCTTCGTAATTAAGGATCATTGCTTCCACCTATCAAAATTGGTTCTAATTCAGTCTCAACTCTAACTCAATTGAGATGTTGAAGCAAATCCTTTGTGTTCTTACTATCAAGAACAGGATTAAGTACAACTTCTTAAGTGTCAACCATCGAACAACTTGTATCAACCTTTTCCTGTTTAGCCATCTCATATAAATGAGAACATTTGTCCATATCATCCTTTTTAGGAAATTGATCTTCAAAAAAGTGACATCTCAAACTCAATTTCAGTTAACCTTCCATCAAAATCCTCACCAATAAACACATATCCTTTTTAGTTTTTAGAGTATCTTATAAAAATACATTTTATTTCTCTAGATCCTAATTTACCATATTTGTGGGAAGTGTCAAGAATGTAAGCTGTAAATTCCCAGGGATGCAACTGACTCAAATTAGGTTTTCTACCTGTCCATAACTCATAAGGTATGAAGGACACTGAATTAGAAGGTACTTCGATTAAATATGTATGCAGCAGTTAATAAAGCATCTCCCAAATATTGTATTGGGAGATTAGCTTGTGCCATCATAGACCTGACCATATCTAGTAATGTCCCATTTCTTCGTTCAGCAAAATCATTTTGTTGCAAAATTCTAGGAATGATCAATTGTCTCAAATTTCTTTATCATTGCATAGTTTTTGAACTGTTTGGATAGATACCCTCTTTCTCGATCGATCCTTAAAGCTTTCGCCTTCTTATCTAATTGATTTTCTATCTTATTTAAATATCGTATAAAGCAATACAATGCTTTCGATTTATGGGAGATCAATAGACATGACCATATCGAGTATAATCATCTATGAAAGTAATGAAATATGAGGCTCCATGCCTTGCTCTAATACTCATTGGTCCATAAATATCAGAATGTACAAGTTGCAAAGGGTAATCAGCCCTTAGGCTGTTCCAAATGGTTTTTTATTCATTTTTTCTTTTAAGCAATATTCACAAGTAGGCATATTAAATTTCATATTTGATCCCACTAAACCATCATGAGCAAGTCTATTCATTCTATCTTGCCCAATATGCCCTAATCTAGTATGCCATAATTCATATCAGCATCATCATTGCTAGATTCAACAAATAAGGAAAAACAAATACCATTGTTACCATTACAATATTTAGTGTTCAAAACCATTAAACCATCCATAAGAAATCAACAACCATAGTAAATTATATCATGAGAAATATTTACATATTCTTCATGAAAATTCAAATTGTATCCTAATTTCAGAAGAGCAATGACAGAGACTAAATTTCATCGAATTGCTGGAGCATAAAGGATGTCATGTAAATACAAGATCCGGCCTTCTTGCAAATCCAATTTTCATGTACCAATTCCTTTTACTTCTATCCTTGCATTATTGTCCAAATAAATCTACTTCATTCTTCTAGGAATTTGACAAAATTTTACATACTCATTTATGTCTCTAGCTACATGGTCTAGGCTCCTGAATCTACAGTCCATAAAGGATGCTTCGATGAGCAAAACAGTACTAGAAACAAAAATATTTGATAGAAGTATAAAAAAAAAAAAGCAATATAAGATAATACCTTTTTAGGCTTAGTGCATTCATGAGCAAAGTGATCCAATTTGCTACAATTATAGCCTGTCATCTTAGTCTTGTCTTTCTTACTATCGCGTTTTTCTCTGTAGCGCTTTTGAAACTTATTCTTTTTCTTTGGTCCCTGACTAGCCTCTTTTTCCTTACCTTGCCTTTGTTTCATCCATTATATCTCTTGCGCTTAAAGAAAAAAACTTCTTAGAACTCAGCTTTGCCACACATGCTCATGCATTAGGCTTGGCTGCCTTTAGGTGCTCATCTTCAAGTTTCAAATGACG
>UESW01004486.1:701373-768177 GCA_900491605.1 Calamus simplicifolius
CCATTTTGATCCTATAACAGAATGATCTTTAGGTCTATCTACAAGAGTCCAAACATTATTCCTAGTAAATTGATTTAATTCTTCTTGCATAGCTAACATCCAATTATTATCTTTTTCTGCTTCTTCAATAGTTTTAGGTTCAATTTGAGATACAAATGCAAGATGATTATTGATGTTTCTCATTGATGATCTAGTTCTTACTCCTTGAGATGGATCACCTATAATTAATTCTTTTGGATGACCATAGGTATATCTCCAATCTCTAGGAAGATCTACATCATTGTGATTTGCATCAACAACATCAACACTAGGAGAATCATTATCTTTAGCTTCTTGTTCATGATCCGAAGATACATCTATATTCAGTTTTTCAATATCTTTTTCTAGAATGTTTGAATCTTCCTCATCATCAATCTTTTTAGAACTTGATGCTAAAGATTCATCAAAAATTACATGAACAGATTCTTCTACAATTAAATTTATCTTGTTAAACACTATATAGGCTTTACTAGATGTTGAATACCCTAAGAAAATGCCTTCATCAGATTTTGCATCAAATTTTCCTAGATTATCTTTACCATTATTATGAATGAAATATTTACAACCAAATGCATGAAAGTAACTTATGTTTGGTTTCTGTTATTCCATAGTTCATAATGAGTTTTCTTATTGATTGGCCTAATTAGAGCTCTATTAAGAATGTAGTATGCCGTGTTTATAGCTTCCGCCCAAAAGTATTTTGGTAGGTTGCTTTCACATAGCAGGGTACAGGCCATATCTTCTAAGGTTCTATTTTTTCTTTCAACTACTCCATTTTGTTGCGGTGTTCTAGGTGCTGAAAAATTATAATGAATGCTATTTTCTATGCAAAAGTTTTCAAATAAATGATTTTCAAATTCAGTGTCATGATCACTTCTTAGAGACACTATGGTGTTGTTTTTCTCATTTGTGACCTTGAAGAATTTCAGAAATAATGGAAAGGTCTCATCCTTATGAGCTAAAAACAATACCCAAGTGTATCTAGAAAAATCATCTACAATCACAAGACCATATTTCTTTCCTTCTAGACTTGTGGTTCTAGTAGGTCCAAAAAGATCCATGTGAAGTAGTTCAAGTGGCCTAGAAGTGAAAACAATATTTTTAGTTTTGAAAGAATTTCTAGTTTGTTTTTCAAATTGACATGCATCGCAAATTTTGTTATTTTCAAAATCTAGTTGTGGAAGTCCTTTTACTAAATCCATTCTAATTAATTTTGAAATAAGGTGTATGCTTGCATGACTTAATCTACGATGTCATAACCAACCAATCTCATTCATATTAGCATTATAGCAACTAAGCAATGATTACTAGTAGACAAATTGTCTAAATCAATCAAGTATATATTGTCATTTCTATTTCCAATAAAAATAATGCTATTATCAATGGGATTAGAAACAGTGCAGATTGATGCTTCAAATGATACTTTAAAACTTTATCACATAATTGACTAATACTTATTAGATTATGTTTTAAACCATTAACATATAAGATATTTTCAATATATGTGGAGGGAGTTATTTGAATTTTACCAAATCCCATGATTTGGCCTTTGCCATTGTCACCAAATGTAACAACTCCTCCTCTTTTGCTCAAGGGTGATGAATTAATCCTTGTCACCCGTCATGTGTCTTGAGCAGCCACTATCAAGATACCACTTTCGCTTTGATCTTTTGGCCGCAAGACACTCCTGCAAAAATAATTAAGTCTTATATTTAGGTACCAAGCCTTCTTGGGTCCTTCATGGTTAGTAGCATAAAAAATTATTCCTTTGGGAACCCAAATTTTCTTGCCTTTACTACTTAAATTTTTGTTACTATTTCTCATGTTACATTCATAGGTTTTATGACCTTTCTTGTTACAATAATGACATGTAACATTATCTCTACTTTGTTCTTTTCTAAAGAAGTTTTTGACAAATTTTTGTTTTAAGTTAGGTCTATATCCTAAACCAGCTTTATCATATATGGCTCTTTGATTGCTTAATAATAAATTAAGTTTTTCCAGAACTATAAGTAAATTTATCAACAACACTTTTTATTTATCAACTTCCTTCTTTAATTTATCATTTTCATTAGAAATTGATTCCTTTTCTTTTGTCAAATTATCATTTTCAGATTTTAGTATTTTAATTTCATTAGTAAGATCATCTTTTTCTTTGATAAAAGTTGAGCTATCATTTTTCAAAGACTTGTATTTCTTTTTCAAATTTTAAAGTCATCTACTAGTTCATTGAAAGCTTCAAATAATTCATCGAAAGCAAAATCATCACAAGGGTTTTCAGAACTTACCTCATCATCCTCGTTTGCCATGAAGCAAATGTTGGCAACCTCTTTTTGTTCTTCCTCCGAAGAGGATTCATCGCTGTCGCTCCGAGTTGCAACATAGGCTTTCTTCTTCTTCTTGAAAGTCTTCTTTAGTTGAGGACAATCGTATCTAAAGTGCCCCGGTTTCTTACACTCATAGCAAATCAATGGGTCTTTCTATTTGTCCTTGTCCTTTTCCTTTTCTTTTTCTCCTTCCATCTTAAATCCAGATTTCTTCTTTTGGAAGGGTCTCTTTCTTCTAATGAATTTTTTGAATTTTCTTGCTAGAAGAGCTGTCTCATCATCATCTTCTTCACTATCACTGCAGCTTTCCTCATTTTCTGCAGCCTTAAGAGCTATAGTCTTCCTTTTCTTGACTTCCTCCTCTTGATGTTGTTTCATGGTTAGCTCATGAGTCATCAAGGATCCAAGTAGCTCCTCCAAGGGTAATGTATTGAGGTCCTTGGCTTCTTGGATTGCTGTCACCTTTGCTTCCCAAGTCCTTGGAAGTGACCTAAGAATTTTGCGAACAAGTTCAGAATTAGTATAGGTTTTTCCAAGACTTTTCAAACCATTCACAATATCGGTAAATCTAGTATACATACAAGCTATAGTTTCAGTTTGCTCCATGCTAAATAATTCATATTTATGAACAAGAATGTTTATTTTAGATTCTTTTACTTGGTTAGTACCCTCATGGGTAACCTCTAATCTATCCCAAATCTCTTTTGCGGAATTACATGTAGAAATGCGATTAAATTCGTTAGCATCTAATGAATAATATAAAACATTCATGGCCTTAGCATTGAGCTGTGCCATTTTCCTATCATTATCATTCCAATCCCTTTCGGGCTTCGGAACAATAGTGTCATCAACAATGTGTGTGGATGTACTAGGTCCATTAATTATAACACCCCACAATTCATAATCAGAAGCTTGAATGAATGTCCTCATTCTTGCTTTCCCATATGAATAGTTAGAACCATTAAACAAGGGAGGTCTATTCGTAGAATGACCTTCGGCAAATGATCCAACATGAGCTGCCATTTGGATCTTTAGCTCTTGATCGTGTGATCAAATAAACAATGAGCACTCGCTCTGATACCAATTGTTGGCCCAGATGGCAACCCAAGAGGGGGGGGGGGTGAATTGGGTTCTTAAAAATTTAAACATTTTAAAAACTATTAGCTTTAAGTTAAATGAAATTAATTGCAATGCAAATAAAAGCACAAACAAGGAGATAAAGATAGTGATAATGAATGCACGATAAACACAAGGATTTTATAGTGGTTCGGTGTATCCAACACCTACGTCCACTCCCAAGATTCACTTGGGTCCACACTATAACCAACTAGATTACAGCCGAGTTGTTTTACAAGAGCACAACTCACAACTTATTGTTTTTCCTCCGGGATCACAACGAACCCAGCCGGTTTTCCGGGCTCACCAGCACAAAACCCTAAACTCAAGCTAATCTAGCTTGACCCGAGGTTAACAACCTCCACTAGTTCAATCCCCTTGATAGAACTAGCACAAACAAATATAAGAATGTTTTACAATGATTCACAGCTCCTTAGTTGAGCAAACATTCAAAATAAAGTAAACAAGTTTAGAAAAGCCTGTTTGGAGATGATTGAATTTAAGCTTTTCTTCTTTTCCTCTTCTTCCTTTGTAATGATGAATCAAGCCTCAGCTTTAATCCCTCACAGTCGTTGCAGTTGAGAAGATTGGAAATGGAAGAAACAGAGCTTTTTCTTCAATTTGGGAAATCCATCGATTTTTTTGATTTGGGCACCTTGGATTCCTCTTTGAGCTTTTTGGAGTAGAAGGATTTGAGTTTGAATGATTTTCTCTTGAGATTCAAGCTCAGGCTTTCTCGGATTTTTGATTTGAATTTTTTTCTATTTTCTGTCTTTTTTTTTCAAACGGGTGTTCTCCCCTTTTTATAGATTTCTTTTAATCCGTTTTGGAAAGGAAACTAGCCGTTGGAGTGTACCTGGAAACAAAATATATCCGTTAGAAATTAGGTAAAAAAGAAATATTACCGTTAGAGCTGATCTGGCAATTTAAATTTTCGTCCCAGTCAGGTTGGAGTCGGCTCCAACTTTTCAGGTGTCGGCTTCAGATCGTTTTTTCAAAAATAAAAATTTCCGAGTTCGTTGAGGAGTCGGCTCCGAAAAAGTAAGTGTCGCCTCGCCATCGTCAGGTGTCGGCTCCCGAATATTGTGTGTGTTGGCTCCCGAATGCTTAAAAAATCAACGTTCTGTCCCCGCAGCGGAGTCGGCTCCAGACATTGTAAGTGTCGACTCCGAAACTCTGGGTATCGGCTCCGAAACTCTGGGTGTCGGCTCCGGACCGTATCAAAAATCAGAATAAAATTTGAATAGCCATGGGGTCGGCTCCAAGGATTCTAGGTGTCGACTCCAGGTTCTGAAACTTTGAAATTAAAGTTTTTCATTTGATTCAAAACACGTTTCTTAATTCATTTAAATTGATCAAATAATTTTAACTCCTGAAACACTTCTCAAATCCATTAGTAATCAAATAAATATACTCAATTCCTTTATTAATCATCAAAATCAATAATTGGGTCAACAATATGACATGCACATTTAATATGAAATAATTGTCCATCTAAAATGGGATGCAAAGAGTTATTTAATAATGCAACAGTAGAATTATTATTAGATGCATTATTAAAAGTAATTGATATTATTTTATTATTAATATTATATGAGCATGCAATTTGATAAATAACATTTGAAATTTGTTGTCCCCAATACGAAAAATCAAAAGCACTAAAAGCAAGAATTCGTTTATTTAGTTGCCAATCATTATTAATATAGTGAGCAATAAAACAATTACTACCTATAGATGCCAACCAAATATCAGAAGTTAAAGAAATTCTAGCATTTAAATTTGAGAGACTTTCAGTTAGACTTTGTTTCATTGCTAAAAAGTTTGTCATAACCACTCTTCTAAAGGTACGACTACTAGTTCTTCTATAAACATGTTGTAGGCCTAATTGAACATATCGTTCAAAATTATAAGATTCAGATAAACTAAAAGGTAATTAATTCTGAACTATACATCTTACAAGTAATTTTCTCTGATTTCATGGTCATATGCAAAATTACCTACAAGTGATCCCTCTTGTATACTAAGGGTACATTGCTAGCGAAAATTATGCATCATATGAGTCTCTTGATGCCTTTTTAAATACCCTGTTCTTCCAGTACTAGAACAACTGTAAAGTTTTGCATATTTTTTACATTTTGCTTTGTAGATTTCATCAACCATAATTCTATCGAAATCATTCCAAATACCACTAGCCTTCTTACGAGAAGAGGTTTGACATTCACTGACACTGGCTCTAGAGGGAACTTAGGGTTGGGGTTCGGGTTGGGGATTAGTTTCCTTATCCTCAGAAAAAGGGTGCATGTTAAAATTACTTTCGTTAAAAGATGTGATATCTAAAATTTTTAATTAATAAATACAAAAAAATAAAAACTAACCCACAAGAAGGAATTGAGAAGAGGATCAGAGATTGAGGCATGGAGCCGAGATTTGTGAGCTTCCTCTTGTGCTCTCGCCTCTCAACAAGAAGTAACCTTGTAGCACTTGAATACTTGCTAGAGCACTTGCCACTTGCAAAAATACTTACAAACTAAAAATTAAATTGCTAATCTGCTAGAGCACTTGCTAGAAGAGAGAAATAGTAGTAATAGAAAAGAGTTAATTTGGTATGGCAAGAATGAGGAAGAAATGGGCTATTTATAGAAATCCCAATTTTTTTTCCAAAAATACCCTTTAATATAGGGTTATATAGTTGTTGGAAGGGGTAAAATGGTCTAAACCCCTCCTAAACAGCTATATAGCTATTTAAAACGGCTATATAGCAATTAGGGGCCATACCTGGAATGGCCCATGATGAGTCGTACTAGGTCCGACACGGCTCAACACAGCCTGTGTTATGCCTGAATTTTTTTTACCGTGTTATGCCTGGCACGGTCCGTTTGTTACTGGGCCGTGCTAGACACGGCATGGCATGGCAATTTCAGCAGCACGGTGGGCCTGGGCTCTACCTCCAGCCGATGCCTTTAGCCACCTAGTCACCATCCCATCTCTTTGTCAAGAACTCGTCTTTCCTCTTCTCTTCTCCAGCACTTGTTTAAAAGGGCAGGTAAAGGCACCATCTCATGAGAAGAGAAGCAGATGGATTAAGCTTCGTTGGGGGTGGCCTGACAAAATGTGTTGCTGGCACTGGATTTGATATTGGTAGGAGAGTAGAGCCAAGCTCCTAGAGCTCTTGAGGTTGGCTATGATGATTTTGATGCCAGTGTTCTGTTCCAGATCACAAAAGTTAAATAAACAATATTCAGACAACATAGGATAACATATATAATTTGACCTGATTCAACTGATTTACTGTTTTGACCGAGTTTGAGCTTTGCACGACTCGTGCCATTTTGGTTAATGCTAGAGCTGCCAAACTGGCACCCAACATTTCGCTTTAGCACTGGTAAGTAATTCATGTGGCACGCGTCGTTCATGGTGTTGTGCCATTCCATGGGAGTTGGCAGCATAGAACACCAGTCATCTTGTGCCACATGGCAAGCCATCAGTGCATGAAGTTTTGGTAATAGGGTTGTCCACCTTCCAAAAATACAGCCAAAGCCAATTAGACACCCAAGCTCTATTAGTTTCCTTCGGAAATAAATAAAATAAAATAAAAGGAAAGGAAAAGGACAACCAAGCTCTGAGCAATCATTCTGAAAGCGTTGGACAGAACGGCAGCTTTGCAATACAAACGCCATGACCCAGACGGCTATAGGCTATACTGAGCCTAAGAGACGATGAAAAACAATTTGCTTCTACAAAGCAATAGCGGTTATATATAAGCAGACTGTGTCGCTTCTAAGGATCCTGAAACTTGATTGAAATGTGTGCCATTTGTGGTTGGTGCTTCCTAACCTACAAGATGCGCAGAAGAAGTCAAACCAAGCTCATGAGGGATTATATATGTGACTTGTAAATTAGTGGCATGCAGCCAGTACCTTTACACCAGCCATTGATAACAACTTGTGTGAGGCAACATACTTGGCATCAGACTTGCCTAACGTTTTCTCAACAAAATAGATGACTTCAGATACACCTGACTGCAAGAATGAAAAATCATGAATTTCATCATCAAGCAGTGGTCCAGAGTTTACAGAGATAACATGATGATCATATTTATCTAACGATGATGGGCATTATCAATAACAGTCCTACAGATAAATCAAAGAAAATGCATCCCATCGGTTTATCAGTTGAATGAGATTTTCAATTACATTAATAATTAGAGCTGAAATGAAATCTGATATGTTGATATCACATTAGAATACAATGGTTTATATTAGCTGAGATAATAGGGGATGAGATATCAATTCTATTGTATTTGAGTACCAAGTTCTAAATAAAATGACAGTCCAGCTGAGAAGTCGCCTGAGATAAAAAACCTTGTCATGGCATTTTAATTGATGTGCATCAAACTCTAGGATATCGACTTATACATCAAACTCTCTAGCATTAACATGTTTGATGCAACAAAATCATCATGGTTATTATCTGGCAGACCAGACAAAAAATCTCCAGTCTTCTCATAAGGTTTTGAATTGACTTTAAAAGGACAGTAAATATGGAAAAACTAATAAAAAATCTGCTTACATTAACTAGCATAGGCTCATCTGCTGCATGGGAAAGTGACAGAATGGTTCTGGTAATACGTGAAACAGTAAAATCACCTCTGGTGGATGATTATAATCTAATTGAATGAACAGTTGATATGCTAGATGTCTCTGCTGTTCTCTCTAGAAAGTTTTCACCAAATCGATAGAAGAGATGTAATTATAGATCAAAGGCAAGGTTTCATTAGATGGTTATATGATGCAACCAAAGATCCTTATATCTTCCAATTATCTAGAAATAATAATTTCTAAGGAGAAGGTTTATGAAGGAAACTTATGTAATGGAAGATCACGGAAGCCTAAAGAAAAAGCATAATTGCATTGTAAGCTATATTTGAATAAGCCTAAAAGGTGATTCCATGAAATTCATGTTAAGCTAAAATAATGGGATATAATATACTCTTTAAGATTAACAAACTAATACGCGCCTCTTCAAAGAAGAATAAAAGGTAACACTTAATCCGTAAATGCCTAATAAACTTAAATTTTGAAGTTTATCTTTAGATGTATTAGAAAAAATAATTTAATACCTATTAGTCTAAAAGGAAAATTCACTAGTACTAATATGATTAAAGTTTTCAATATAATTTACTTCCAAGATATCCATTATTAAGTTAGCTTTACAAAGTATCTCGAATCATTCAAAAAAGTTATGAGTTAATTATGAAAGATATATACAAAGTTTTTAAAAATTATGAAAATACCATTCTGCAGGTCATAAAGGAAGATGATTTTTCTATAATTTTGCTCAAATTTCTATCTTACTTATGATGATTTTGGTCATGATGGAAGATGATTTTGCTTCAATGTCTTACTTACTCAAATTTCTATATAGCTATAATTTTGGTCATGATGGAAGATGATTTCTCTTCAATGTCTTACTTATGTCATTATATCTCATCAACAGACAATGTCTGGAACAGTTTTGCTTGTTCCATAAGAGAGCAACAATGGATTGCTGCATCAGATATGAAAGGGGAGGAAGAATTTTAATCGTTGAGACAAAGAAGGGGTTTACACATTTCATGGTTTTCATTGTTTAAAGTAATCAGCTTCACTTTCAATGACAAGGGAGTAAGGCCAAATAAAACTTGGCTTCCCAACAAGAACCTAACAGAGAACCTTGATACAGAGTCTATAATTGACATGGCTTTACCGGAATTTTGGTTATAAATGATGGTGATGAATATTATTATTCTTTTCTTTTAAAAAAAGAATCTACATTTCTAACAATTATTCCATATTTACATGTTCTATCTAAACCATTTTCTAGAGAAATTTGTGCAAATATGTCAGACTCCAAAATTAGATTTTTAGTTGAGAGGAACTAAAGGTTACATTCTTCTTATGCAAAAAATGACTGATCCTCCAGTTGTTTCACTGGGTCTTAGGATTTCCTTAATCAAATGTAAAAATAATGAAAAGGGCAATCAAATTGCATTTTTGACAAATGCTTTCCACAGCAAGCAACAGGTTTTTCTGTAAAAATATGTCTGAATTTTATTTTAAAATTAGCAAAGAAAACTAAAGCATGCCAAGTATAAATCAACAGATATTTCTACTAAGCATGAGATACAGGAGATAGATGTTTAAATCAATAATAAGCACACACCTGGATGATAACAAGCACATAAAAGACATGATGTTCAAATTAATAAACAACAAACCTGGATGATAACCTTGGCACATTCATTGCATGGGAACATTGTAACATATAATTTCTGCAAAAATGTCAAGAGGAATTTCATCTAGCATGACAACCCGCCAATATAACCCAATTCAATAAAAGATATTTTTAAGGTGGTTACATATAGGTGCTCTGAAAATATTATCAGTACAAACCCTCAATGTGCAGCAAAAAATTATGGACAGGTGGATGTAGATACATGTTCTATGACTTCCAAAGAATCAAAAAATGTTACAAGGCTATCCAGTTAGATAAATCAATTTTGATCAGCAAGAGCATGCACACAAATAATTGTGGCACGTAATGCATAACTTATGGTGAAAACTCCACAATACAGAAAACGTTTACCCAGTCTGCAGGTTCTCTAACAGTTTTTGTTCTTATGTTCCAACTCATTTTTATGCATTTCTCAAAATATGTCTTTAGTAATTGAAAATAAAGGAAATAGAGAATTTTTCTGGAATTGCTAAAAAATGACATAACAAAACTATCCTTTGCCATAAAATATCAGAAAGATGTGCCCCTATCTATATTCATAAGTTTAAAGCATTTACAATTCTCAGTTTTAGATAAAACTGAGTTAGCTATGTAATTGATACTGGCTGAAGGATGGTAGCAATAGATCACCATAAAGGTGATAAAAAATTGTTTATGGCCAACCCATCACAAATATCCAACTAGACTGAAATTAATTTGAACTTGTCTTCTTAATTGGTTTATAAATAACCCAACCAGGTAGACTTCCTAGCCACTTGGTTTTGTCAACTTATCCTACCAGCCATAAACCCACACAGTAATGGGGAGCGATCTGGAGATGCCATGACAGAAAAGCAACACGGGCCATGCACTATGACATAATAAGAACATGTTAAGAGGTGCTTTCATGATGGCCATTTTCCTGTTAGTTCACGTGAGTAACTCACACAAGAACCACTCTTTGTTCCATTTGTTCTCTGTTTTTCTGTTTCCACCCTACTGCAATCTTTGAGATGAGATAAGGGATTTAAGTTTATGACAACTTTTTTTTTAGATTTATAAAATGTGTACTCATAACAGTAATTTAAAAAGATAACCATATATAATGAAAGCATGCATCTTTCCAAGTACATAATTAACGCTTCTTTTTATACACCTAGGCAACTGGAATATGAGTATTTTGTTTTCATATTGCCATGTTCCAATATTACCTATACACCACACATGAAAAAATTTGCTCACCAGCAAGCATGTTCGAGAGCCATTTTGGTGCAAACAGAGAAGTTCACATGCATTTGTAGGTTCCTTTAACTAGTCATATTAGAGTGGAACCACATGCTTGTATATTCTATAAATTATGTACACATCAGCAGCAATGGCATGGTGAACATTTATTTCCAACATGTGAGGCAAGCTAACTAGAGAATATTCTCAAAGTTAAATTGAATCTTCTTAGATCATTTCTAAAACATGTAGTGTCAAATGACACTACTTTATGATTTTTTTTTAAGTGTGACATGCAAGAAACTCTGAAAATAGAAACTTGTAAAAAATATAGCAAAATAAGGATTATTTAATGGCCGTCCCATCTGACAAGCTTCTAACTAGAAGCAGCACCGGTAAGGGCTCAAACTGAAGTTTTGTAGGCACAGACAAAGTTTTGGTTGATAATCAAGCCCATCAAGGAAGGGATGGGCATCAAACTATGCTTGATCTTGACATACTCGCCCAATAAGCTTATTACATGCTTAGAGTGGCTTATTTGCATGGTGAGTTGAGTATTTGGAAAGCTTAATATGATATTGTCTCAGAAATAAGCCCAAGAAAAATCTCATGTAATGCAATATTGTGCCATAGCGCCTATTCACAACCAAGTAAAGGCTGCAAAAACCATAATTGTTGCCAACCTTATAAAAAAGTTTAGATTAGAAAATGTGCTGCGGATATTCAATTGTAAAGGTCAACCATTACCATTTGAGCGAGAGTGAAGAAACCCCACAATATCCAAAACCAGCTCACATGCAATGTTAAAATTGCAACTTGCAACTTGCTAGCAATCTGGGAAACAATAGTTTTGCTGACAAGCTTTACCAAAACAAGTTTATCCATCACCCAAAATGAACCATATAACATGTTTTAAATTGACAAGTAATAAAACCTGAAAATTGAATTTTATTAAAAATAGGTTTCACCCTAATTTTGCATAAAACCCGTTTTCCAGGGAATCATACTTTTTGATTATCTATTTTGGAAAAACTCATCAGCAACCAAGCAGCCACTTAGTGACTGTCTAAATGTAAATACAGTGTTTCATTCAAAGTAACTTCTAACACACAGCTAATAATTTTGAAGCACAGAAGCAAAGATCAAGAGTGACCTGTCCAGCAGCAGATGCATGGTTTGTGTTGAGGATAGCATTAACTTCAGCATGAACAACATAGCTGCCAGAAGAAAAAAAAAAAATCCAATGGTAAGAAAGTTTTCTTGACAGATTTAGAATTTATAGAATGATCAAGGAGGCAAAAAAATAGAGAAAGTGATAAACTAAGAGAGAGAGAGAGAGAGAAATAGTCTACCCTAATGTGTACATGCAAAAATCTGATTTGATACATGCTATTACAATATTAGCTCAAATGTGTTATCTATTCAAAAGCTCTCAAGCCTGAAAGCTTCCATGGAAAGATAGAAGAAAAATAAAGTATTTGGCATGCCATAATCACTAGCCATAACTCAAAGACGTGATATTTTTTATCATTATTCATGATATGCAGGCCCTCTCCCATCAATTTAATTCCAGTTAAACTCTTACTTCACCTATTATCTATCAAATTCCATATCATTTACCAACCTCAACCTAGATAAACTTGAAAATAGGAGATTGACCGACCATTTAGATACCCATCCCACCCTCAAAAGAAACTTAAAGACTTACGGGAATTTTGTCTCCAGAGGATCTTCAATCATAGATTTCTGTAAAAGAAGAAAATGACTGGACTGCATTATTCAAAAGGAAAACTAAATTGCTTCTGATCATCTAACAGAACACTTAGGAAGGAAAAAGTAAAAATCCCTCCAAACGGGGTAGAACATAGGACATGCTAAGATTGAGCTAAATAACATACTCAGGGAACCTGAAAAAACCAGCATACTAGAGAGTATATTAGCATAAAAAAGTTTCCATGGGCCAAAAAAAAGTTAGTTGAGAATATATAATAAAGTTAACCTTAGCCCAAGGAAGCTTGTCATCAGAACAACCTCTTGGAAATCCATTATAGCCAATGCCTAAATTCATTAACAGCAGAATTAGATGTATATGAAATTTGAAAAAATAAGTAGAGGAGTGTTATTTAGAACTTCAGTGAAGATGGACAATAATGACATAGTGAGAAACAGCAAAATATAGGAAACACAGAAATGGCATTGTCTCTAATATATTTGAAAGAAAACAATTCAAGCTTTTGACATCACCAAGAATTATTCCGTTTTGGCTGACCAAGCATGCTCCAACCTACAGAATGATGGTTAATTCATAAAAAAATAGTTCATAGTTAATTCCAAAAAACAAATGAAGTACGTCAAGACTGAGAAATGCAGCCAAAAGCAGCAACAGGAATTTGAACAACAGATACTATAACTCAAAACACAATCATAGGATAGCTCCAAGTGCAATTCATGATATTTTTTATTAAAATTAGATAAAGAAAGGATATGAATGAAAGTTCTTACCATAACTCAAAAAAGTAACCTCATCTCATGGATAATAATCCAGCAAGCATTTTGTTTGACAGTACAATATACATGATCCATGTAATAATCACATTGCAGGATTAATAATCACATTGCAGGATGGTTAGCAAGGAGCTTTTTCTCAGGGCTTCAATTCAACTAATTCATCAAATAGATAGGGTAACCTAGAAACTACAAACAAGTCCCCCAAAAAAAGTAAAACACTTATTGATGAAAACCCTAATTATTTAGGACTAAACAGTCAGTGTCAGGACTAAAGGGGTACATGCAGAGGAGATCAGGAGATTCCTTTGATCAAATGGCTAAATGTCATTACCGTCAGATGATGTCAAACCTTCATTTGCAAGAACATGGACTGCAATAATCTTGTTTTGGTATATTCAACTCCTTATCTACTTGTTCTGTCTGCTGTCTACTAGGAATTTGGTTGTCAAGCAAGTGTCTATCAACTCTCATGCAAGGTGTCACTCTTGGTTGAAAAAAAAAAAAAAAAATCTCAAGTGCCTTTTATAAGTTAGTTGTCATATTATCAGAAGGTTGAACCATACAGACCTTATTTCGGTAATAGTTCACAACTGAACTACATATATTTTCCTTTAATAGACATGCCCACGAAAGACCTGAGTTAATGACCAAACGATTGTTTATCAGATAACAGTGTGATTACAAATTTCAGCATCAAGATCATGTCATGTACCACAGTGATACTAGTAAACAGGACTACATGATTAGGCTGTTTCAATGAGAAAATAATCAGAAAAATTACCATTCAACTTGCAGAAGCTAATTATAAAAATAAGCAAGGGCTCAAAAAAGAAGTATGTAGGATTATACAAGCACTTGGATTTAATAGATTGTTATCACCTTGTAATGTCCCAAGCTTATCTGCTAGTCTAATTAACCTGTTAACAAAGCCAAAACTATGTGACCTTAAAACTTGAGTATAAGTTAATTGGTGGCAGATGAACTTGAGTTATAAGTTCTTCAAATTATACACCTATAGGGATTTCAATCTATCAACTTTTGCATACTTTGATCAGTTCTAATACCATTTGTAACGTTCTAAACTCTCCACATGCTGATCCAATTAACCTGTTAGCGGAGATCTAATAATCGATAGCAATCGAACATAAGTTATAAGTTTTTCAGACTTTTTTCCATTTGATGGGACTATTTTTAAAGTATTACACACCTACATGAATTTCAACCCTCACAAAGATAATATGACAAGCAGTAAACACACGAACTAACAAGCTACTAGCTTTGCAAGAAAAATATCAAATTTCTTTTACTTTAACAACCACTGGATCCACTTGGCTCTATATATTCATTGCAATTCAAAGTCATTTTAAGTATAGGTAACAAGAAACAGATAACAGAAACCCTAAAAGAGGCCTTCTGTTGCAGTGAAATCTCAAGTCGTCTAGGGATATTGCTAACTAAATCAATGGTAGCAACACATGAAAGGCCATAGGTCCATAACCTCACCTGCCTATTAGGATCCTTGGAACGCTTGGCCGAGAGGAAGGCGATAGCCATGAAGTAATCATCCCATGACAAATACCTGATTTTTTCACAGAATTAGTGCAAAATTAAGTCGAATTGCATTGAAGATAATCCGTTAGTCAGATCGATCGGAAGAAAAGTGGAAATCGAGACAAACCCCTTGCGTTTGGAGGGATCGAAGGGGCTCTGATCGGTGGAGTTCTCTTCGATGGAACCATTGGTGGAAGGAGGTGGGAGGAGGCGGGGAGAGGGCCTTTTAGGGCTCGAGGAGATGAGACGGAGGGCGATCACGGAGGCGAGGGCCCCGATGGCGGCGGAGACGGAGACGATGGCGAGATCTCTCGAGCTCATGGCGGCGGGGGTCGAAAGGTGGAAGGCGGGAAAATAAAATTATAAAAAAAAATGGAGGGGAGAGAAGCGAGAGTGAGAGGCGACCCCTTGGCGGGGATGGCGATGCCGCGGGGAGGTGGTTCAAATAGACTTGAAAGTGGATTTCGGCATGGCCTTTACTTGTGGCTAGGTTGAAAAGGTCTCACCAATTATTTGAGCCATAGTTGTGAGACACGGCTTGGACATCAACCCAGACTCGGATCATCAGGTCACTGGTTCAACCATTAAATTATTAATTAAACTATTGATTTAATTATTTTAATATAATATATATTATATTATTAAAAATTAATTTTTAATAAAAATTTTAAGATTAATAAAATAATAAATTTTAATATTTAATGCCATAAAAAAATCGGTCCATAAATAAACCGAACGGGTTGATTGGTTCACAAGTGCATCAGACGAGTTGATCGAATTATTCCAGATCTCTTACACATTTGGTTTTATGTTTGAACCGAATCGGCTTGGCCTTCGGGTTCTGGTTCAACCGATTCAACCAGCTAGTTCGGTCTGGTTCTGATAACTATGCTTTAAGATGAGAGAAACCAACAATTCAATAACCTCAAATTCTATCTAAAAAAAATCAAAGCCACACCAGACATCAATCCAACTAAGGAGCTGAATCCATGGTTTAATGATCCCACTAATGGGCCAACGATCGAATAATTAAAATATAATTATTATTAAAAAAATATTCTAAGGATAAATAAAGATATTTTTTTTTTGTAAAAATCAACTAATTTTATAATATTAGATTTTAAATTTTAAAAATTAAGTTATTTAAAATATGATGGAATATAATATCTATAATACTACATAAATTAATCTCAAATTGTTATTAAAAAAAATAGTACTTAAAATTCTTTGCATCTCTCCAAAGAGATAATAGAGGGCTGAATCGGTGAGAGAAGCAAAAAAAATAAAAACAAAGATTTAGGCCTAAGAGATTAAAAAAAGACCTAAAAACTAATAATTACATTGGTTAAAAAGGTAATTTTAAAAGATTTTAAAAAAAATTCTGCTCTTACATCTAATAACCATGTGAAAAAACAAACTAGCTAGTTCATCTGATTTTGATTGAACAATTTATTTAAAGAACTAGACTAATCGGATGTTTAGTTCATTGATTCACTAGTTGAACCTATTAGTCCAACTTGAAACTTATAACTACGAAACAAAAATTTTCTTAAGTAAAAACATAATTTAACAATTCTTATAATGTCAACTAGATGGATTCATTATGCACTAAAAGTATTATTATATTATATTTTTAACAAAAGTATTTTTCAATTAGTACTAATATGTGTTACTTGCATAAATGACTTTCTCGTAATAAATAAGGACAAATTAAATACAATGACATTAAAACTGAGTGAAAACACTCAAGAAGCTCTACTTAATTGATTTAGTCCCCTCCATATGTGTAGGAACTGGTCTAAAAGTAGTTGTGCATAGGTTGTCGGCATAGAGAATGATGAGTAGCAATATTGGAGCCTCAAGCTATTCAAGACATATAAGATCGAGACAAAGTGGGCACCTCCATTTCCCTCACTCATCCCAATTGTCTCTGCTAGACATTTGGCATAAAGAAAACTAACAGGACCTCATTTGCTAGTTTGAAAGGAGAAGAAAGAGAGAGGAGACAAAAAAAAAATGTTGCTATCTTTCTTTCTATTCAGAGATGGTAATAGGAGAATTTGTTTTCATTCCTATTTATTCCCGCTTTTGCTAAAATAATAATCTCCGTCTCCATTTTGTTCCTATAAATGAAGAATTTCTTCATTTCATCTTAGTCTCATAGGAAAAAATAAGGCTATAATTATTTTTTGAAAACATTTTTATTTTTATTTTTATTTTATTTCCTGAAAGCAATTTGTCTTTTTTGTTTTTTGATCTCTGAAAAGTATATTTGGTAAGTAAAAACAAAAATTATTTTATATTTTATATTTTCATTATAAATAATATCTTTCAAGAATACTAAAAAAATTAAAGAAAATATATAATATTATAATGCTATAATAAAATATAATATTATCATATTAGTAATATTATATTATATTATAATATATTACTATGATGTATTATTTATAAATTACATATTTGTTATATATAATAAATATAAATAATAATATAATTATAATTATATATAAATATATAATTACATTAATAATTATAATTATTAATGATCATATATATTATGTAATTAATATTAATATAGCAAATATAAATAATAATGTAATATTAGTTAAATTATAATATTATAATATTATAATAAACTATTATTATATTATATATATATATATATATATTATTACAAACTATTGTATATAAGTTACATATTTGTTATATATAATAAATATAAACAATGATATAATATTAATAATACTATAGTAATATATGATTAATAATATTGTCAACAATATTATAACATGTAATGTGTTAATATTGTATTATTATAATAAACAACACTATAATTATAAATATAACATAAATAGTATGTAATTTATTAATTATTATATTATATTATATTAATATGATATAATATAGTAATTCTAAATAATAAACTAGTAATGATATTATAGTAATATATAATTAGTATTATATTATTCTTATATATAATATGTTAATATTGTATAGTTATAATAAACAATAACATAACTATAAATACAAATAATTATTAATATTAATATAATCAATATAAATAAAAAAATATAATATTATTATTAATTTAATATCATTAATATTATATTATTAGTATTATAAAAAATAACATATCAATTTTTATTATAATAATAATAATAATAATAATATTTAAATGTAGTATTAATAATATATTGTTTGTTATAATAATTAATATTATATTATTCATATTATTTGTTAATAATATATTATTACTTTTCTAAAAGTTCTCTTAGTTTTTCTAAAATATATATTTAAAATAAAGTAAAATAGTGTAACCAAACATATTTTTAGATAAATTTTATATATTCTATTTTAAAAAAAAAAATAAAAAATAAAAGTGAGATAAATTGGGTTTCTCGTTTTTTACTTTCTTCTTCCGTTTGATGGAAAATAATGAAAACATTTCTTGACTATTTTTAGTTTTCTCTTATTTTAGAGTTGTATTCTCTAGAAAGTTATTTTTATTTTTATTTAGCAAACATATTTACATGAAGTATTCTCATAAACCAAACATACCCTAAATTTTCGTCCCTACTCAGTCTCCACTCCATCCTACTTCTCTCTTAAAAAATATATAAATTTTTAGTAAAAATTATAAGGATAATTTTATAGATATGAAAATATATAAGGGTGTTATACATGGGGCTGGAAGCTAGGATAAAAATAATTCCATTTTATCCCCATAAAAGACAGAATTCCTGTAGCCATTTGGGGCAAAGATAAATCTGTATTACAAGTTGAAATTACCTTCCCTACCTCTTCTCTGAACTCTTATCAGCACCCCCTTTGTGTCTCTAAAGCATCCATCGATTTTGCTAGCTCATTGAAGAGTCCAGCGTCAACCTACCACGTTAACATGACGCACCCTTTGGCGTCCTAATACATTTGAAATAGTTTATTGATACAAATCCATTATGTTCCTATTTCTAGCCCATGATGGCTAACCTATCCATTGTCATGCATGCGCTCTTGATCGGGCATCCATCACATATGACCGTTTTAATCAGTCATAGGTTAGCAATTTCATGTCACATTGGACATCCATCATATATCATGTTTCTAGATTGTGATAGGACACTACAATAATTTTATATTTTAGCAACACAAAAAATAAGCATCCCTAAATAGCGACAAATAACAATACACAGCCCCACCAAAAGTTAACAATTAAGTAGCAACGAATAAAATTAGCGATGCTGAGCATTACTAATTAGTGATGTGCGCGCATCGCTACGTAACGAAGCGGGCGGCCGTGCGCCTTGCTTAGCGATGCACATGTGCATAGCTAAAGTAGAAAGGCATGCGGTTGGCGCCTTGCTCAGCTATGCGCATGGCGTCTACAACGCGCGTCGCTCGGTGAGGTGCGCAGCCATGCACCTTGCTACTTTAGCGATGCGCACACGCGTGCCCAGCTACGTCTGCACCTGCTAGTTTCTCCCTTGTCTTTTTGGTGGCCCGCACCCCCACCCCTATTCTCTCCCCCCCCCCAGTTCCTGGCCCTTTGTTTGATCCAACCCTCGGGTTGACCCCTCCCCCCTTCTGGCCGTGTCTGCTCAACCCCCTTGCTGGATCTCCCTCTCGAGCCACATCGCCCCCCTTGCTCAATCCCCCCAAGCCGCATCGCGCTCGATCTCCCCCCAGGGCATGTTGCCCCCCTTCCCGTGCTTGATCCATCCCCTGGAGCCCCCCCGGGCTGCATCGCACCCGATCTCCCCCCTCGGGCTGTGTTGCGCTTGATCTTCCCCCCGCCCCCTTTGGGCCATAATTTCCCCCTATTTGCCTGGGCCAAGTCGGCCCCCCTCCTTTGGCTGCGTCCCTTCGGCTCGATCCCCCCTTGCTGGAGACCCCTTCGGCCGCATCGACCCCCTCCGGCTGCATCCCCCTTGCTCGACCCTCCCAGCCGCTTTGGCCTCCCCCTTTGCTGAATCCCCCCTCCTTGGCACATTGCCCCTACCATGTCCCTTTTTGCTGGATCTGTTGGCTGTACCCCCCCCCAAACCGCATCCTCCCCTCCCCTAATCGTTGTTGCTCTCTTCTTTGTAGAGGCACCGTATCCATTTATTCCTTAATTTGTTATCTGTTTATGCAAAATAATTTTAGAGTTTCATTTTTTATGGATTTTTTTACGTTATCTATGTTATTTATTGATTATATATAATCTTAATCTATATTATATGTTATTTGTTGATTATATGAGTTTTTTAAAAATGTATTATTTTTGGTAAATATGCTATATAATGTTGACTTTGTTTTCGCATTCTGTTAGTTGATATTCATTTTGCTTAAATCAATTATGCAATGCACTTATGCAGTGCACAATGCTGTAGTCTTGGTGCAATTATACAGTGCATAATTGTATAGCAATATGCAGTGTAGAATTGCACTGCTGTTTAAAAAATTTTGCTATCTGCTTAGTATTGACTATACTTCTTATTATATACTTCTATTGATGAAAAAATGAATATTATATGATAATTAGATATTAATATCATTATCTGTGACTCGATGTTTTAATTTAAATATTTTTTCATATATAATAATTTGAAAATGAACGGTGATTGCTCATTGATGTATGAAAGGGTTAAGGATAATTTTCTTAATCTTGAATTTCTGAATGGATTAAAAGGATTTATTGCATTTGCATGTAGTCAACCAGAGTAGATGGTTGGGCTCAGAATTATATGCCCATGTAATATGAGGAAGTGTCAAGACAAAGTGTATAAGGATGTTGAAACAATTAAAATCTATCTTTGTAAAAAGGGCTTTTTGTTCGATTACTACAAATGGTACTGCCATAGGGAAACTGAGGTTATGGGAGAATCAAATAATCAGGAGGCAGATACAGTTTATGAAACAGCAAAAATTATGATGTGGTAGGAGAAAATTATGACATGGCAACAAAGAATTATAATCCATATGAGAACTTAAATCAATATGAAGAAATGATAATGGATGTAGTGGCCCGGGCTTAAATTCAAGCCACTTTTATGAACAACCAAATCTGAAAAGCCAACATTTCTCTGACATGTTAGGTGCTACAAGTGAACAATTATGGCCTGAGTGTGAAAATCATTCACAACTATTTGTAGCAACTTGATTGTTGAACATTAAGGCTGAACACCACTTACATTTGATGTAGTTGCTAGGTGAATGAAAGAGGTATTGCCCCCTTATAATGTTTTCAGTGATATATTTTATAAAACAAAGAAATTATTGCATGGGCCTGGTTTACCTATTGAGAAGATTGATTGTTGCAAGAATAATTGCATCCTTTATTGGGGTGTAGATGCAGATTTGGTGATTTCTAATTTTGCAATGAACCCGGCTCATGGAAAGGAGAAGCTCAAATTGGACGAGGCCTATGGCTTCCAAGAAAAATGCATTACTTTTCGCTGATGCCATGGTTACAAAGATTGTGGTTACAGCTGTAGATATGAGATGACATACAGAACATAAAAAAGAAGAGGGTGTTATACGCCATTTATCAGAATCTATAGTGTGGAAGCATTTTAATGATATGCATCCTAATTTTGCATTTGAAAAAACAAATGTGAGACTTGCTTTCTGTGCAGATGGATTTCAACCTTTTGAGTAATCTAGACAGCAATACTCTTGCTAGTCAGTAATTGTAACTATGCTTAATTTACCCCCTAGCTATGCATGAAAGACTCTTCCATATTTTGGATAGTGTTAGTACTTGGGCCATCAAATCCTAAAGACAAGATAGACATGTTCTTGCAACCCCTAATTTCAGAGCTAAAATTATTATGGCCAGAAGGGGTTACCACTTATGATATTTCAATGAAGTGGAATTTCATTATAAAAAAAACCCTAATGAGAATAATTAGTGATTTTCGGCATATGGTATGCTTTTCGGGTAGAGCACTGCTGGTCGTTTAGCTTGCCCTTATTGCATGAAGAACTCAGATGCTTTCACCTTGTCAAGAAATGGTAAGCAATCATGGTTTGATAATCACAGAAAGTTTTTGCTATCTAGGCATCCTTATAGAAATAACATGACAACATTTCTTAAGAATATGGTGATCAAAAAAGTTGCACCACTTATTATGAGCGAGGAAGAAATATTGGAGTGTATTAAGCCCTTAGGATTGATGAATGTTTGGGAAGATGGGGTAGATGCAGTAAATGGTCGGATATGTAGAGAGCATGATGAAAGAAAAGAAGTATTTTTTTTAGGAGTTGCCATACTGGAGTACAAATCTCATTAGACATAACCTTAATGTGATACATATTGAAAAGAATTTCTTTGAGAACATATTTAATACGGTGACGAATGTACTAGGGAAAACAAAAGACACTATTAAATCAAGAGAGAAACTTAATCAGTACTGTCGGCATTCTAAACTTGCATGATCAACTATTGATGGTAAATATCCTAAGGCTTGCTACATGCTTGATAGGAATTCGAAAGCAGTACTGTGTGATTGATTGAAAGGATTAAAATTTCTTGATGGATATACTTTAAACATGAGTAGGTGTATGGACATGCATAAATTGAGGGTTTTTTGTATAAAAAGTTATGACTGCCATATTTTTTTGCAGCGGTTAATGTCTGTATCATTTCGTGATTTACTGCTTGGCAATGTATGGACAACATTAACAAAAATTAGTATATTTTTCAAAGAGCTAACAACTACAATTATTAGAACTAATGACATGATAAGACTTAAAGTAGAAATTCTAGTTATTTTATGCAAACTGGAATAAATTTTTCCTCCAAATTCTTTTAATTGCATGGAATACCTCCCTATCCATTTGGCATACAAAGCTAGAATTACTGGACCGTTCAATATCGTTGGATGTACTCATTCGAGAGATAATAAACTTCATACACCTCTTTTGTTTTATTATTTTGGCTATATTGAGTATCTTGTTTTATTTTTAAATGCAAACTTTTAGGTACCTAAAGAAATTAAAAAAAATATTCAAAATAAAGCAAGAGTTGAAGGGTCAATATGCAATGCATATTTGGTAGAGAAGTCATCGAATTTTGGTTCACACTATTTCGACAAACATGTCTAAATTAGGAATCAAAATGTGCCACATAATTTAGATGGTTATAGACAGCCATTTAAAGCAGATGATGGAAGCTTCTCCATTTTCAAGACTGTTGGTAGGTCATTTGGCCTAGAAAATAGGAGATATCTATTGAGCGAAGTGTTTAAAAGGGCTTAGAATTCACTTGTTGGCAGCCGATACTCCGATAATTTATGTCACTAGCAGTGAGCATCGAAACGCTCCATTCATATCTCTGATGTAGTATGGGCTGGCTGGCAATAGAAGTGGACGAATCCAGAGTGGCATAGGAAGTTGATCACAGCTAGCTCAAACAGTCGATCTGAGAACGGTGGCCTAGACATTGGTCTTTCTTGCCATACAACGGGATCGATTCTATTGAGGATCATCAACATCATTTTGTAAGTATATAAATTTATTTATTTTGCATATGTATTAATGATAATTTTTTTCAAATGAGCATAACTGCAAATTTGAAACGTTATTTTTCAGAGGCTAAAGGAAGGCATTGATACAGGGGACTGGCAGGCGACCCACATAAGAAAAGATGGATCTTGGGTCGACACTTGCCCCCAGAGTATTAGAGTAAGTAAATCATTGAAAATATTATATGTTAATTATAAATATATTTACTCTAATATGAGTTAAATAATATTTTATATATATTCCTTGTAGGCTTGTCTGGATGAGCTAATGTCTCAGACCATACAACCATTAGAGGAGGGAGGATCCACAGCTGACCTTTTGCCGCACGAGAGTTGTTGCATCTTTCTAGAGGCTATTGGCGCCTAGTCGAATGATCGTAGAGTCTATGGTCTGTGCGCCAAAGCTTCTGCATTCTTTATCTGATGCGGTTCCTCTTCTTTCAGTCAGGATGATACCAACGAGTACAAGGACATTGAGCATTCCATTATTGAACGTGTTGGATTTGAGATGATGACTGAAACATGGGCATCCGATGGGAATAGCAAGAGGAGCACGTTCGTTATGAACATGAGTTGCAGAATATGACCCTTCCTTCAGTCGATCGGTATTGATATTTTTAGATTTCTTTGTCTTTTATGAGTACTGTATATATGTGCTACTTTTTCGTATTATGAACATGAATTATATGACACTATTTTATATATTTTATTTTTATTTTCAATACGAGGTATTCATATATTTCATTTGTAAATGTGTTTTTAGTTATAATTTCATATTATCTAAGCAGATAAGCAGGTTTTTAATGTATATGATATAAATAGCAATTAAATAAATATTAATTTAAAAATAAATAAAATAAAAATTAGCGATGCACGAATGTTGGGGTCGCTAAATTCGTTAGCGACCAACGATTTCGTGACCTATTTTTTGGCATCGTTGTCGCGTCTCTAATATAAATTAGGAACACATTTTTTCTGGTTAGCGATGTCAAAATGGCGTTGCTAATTATGAAAATTCTTGTAGTAGGATACAAATCATGCTAATGCATCTAACTAGGATATTGTGATGATACATCGATCCATTGTCACACTTGTAGTGCATGATTGGGCACCAATCTCAACCCAGGCTTATGTCGTGTGATTCGGCACATGTCACCTAGTACAATTTCAACTTGTTGATAGGGGAACAATTGCATGCCATGCTTATGCCCATGACTCAACAAATCACATGTCACATTTTCAACCAAAGAAAAGGCACCAATCTTATATCATGCTTAAACCTTATGACCGAACAACCATCGAATGCTAAATTTTTAGTTGGTTATAAGATGACAATTTCATGCCACACGCATGCTCCTAACGAGGCATCAAATGTCAAGTTTCTAAGTCATGGCATGCACAAATCTCATGATACATTTGTGTTTTGTGACCGAGCATCCATCACATGTCACGTTTCTAGTTCATGCTGATGACGCAAGATCGCTCATGTATCTAATAACACACATCTGGTGATGGGCCATTTTACATATCATGCTATGGGGCACCATTGTCGAGTATCGCCTACTTGTGTGACTTGGCATCGATCACATATATATATATTTCTAACCTTAACAAGGCACCAACTCATGTCATGCTTATGTCCTATGATTGGAAATCCATCATGCCACATTTTGAGCATGTGCTTGGGCACTCAGATCATGCTTATGCTTAGGACTTGGCATCAATCAATTAATTTCTCATGTTTACAATTCCCATTGAGGAGCGATCTCATTTCATGCTTCTTTAATTGGTCATCAATCACACGTCATGCTTTTAAATCCTAGTCGGGCAATGGGCTCACATCATAGTTATGGCCATGACTAGGCAACGATCGCAAGTCAAAACTCCATAATGGGGTGCCAATCTGTACAATGCTCATGCCCCATGACTAGGCATCCATCATACGTCCAGTTTCCATTGCATAAGAAGGCACTGAGCCCATGTCATGCTTGCACCATTGACACGACGCTAATCGGATGTTCCAGCACTTGATGGTCACTAATCTCATGTCATGCGTATGTCATGACCAAGTGATCCATCACATGTTTCTAGTCCATAAGATTTAAGAGACAAGTGATCCATCAACCATAAGTCATGTTTCCGGTTAATATATGATAGGAAACCAATCTCGTATAACACTTAGGTAGTGTTTGAAATAGAGAATAAGAGAGGATATTTTCTGAATATTCCTTCAAAAATATTCTTTGAATATCCCATCTTATTCTCAAAAGCCATAACTATAAGATAGTGTTTGAAATAGGGGATAAGAGGGGATATCAAGGAGATATCCCTTCTTATTCCCAAAAGCCATAACTATAAGGGATAGCTGAAAATAAAGTTAACCAAAGGGATAATCCATGGTTAACCATGTGATATCCCTTCAATTTATTTCCTAGAAAATGCAGGAATAGCTGGTTATCCCTCCAAATAAGTGTAAAAAAAATCCTAAGGATTTACCTTTTTGCATTTGATACGATCAATGGGATATCCCTAGGAATAGTCATGGGACAAACTCTATCCTGTACACTTATCCATTGATAATATTTTTTCTATCAAACACTATCTAAAGGATAGCTGGGAATAAAGTTAATCAAAGGGATAATTCATGGTTAATTATGATTAACCATGGGTTATCCCTCAATTTATTCCATAGAAAATACAGAAATAGCTGGTTATCCCTTCAAATAAGAGTAAAAAAAAATTATCCTATAAATTTATTTTTTGCATTCGATATGATAAATGGGATAGCTAAAAGATATTCTTAGAAATAGTCAAGAATAAACTTTAACTCATATATTTATTCATAAATAATATTTTTTCTATGAAACACTACCTTACTATATCAACCGCAGTTTACCATTCTAGTCTGTGACGGGCACCAATCTCATGTCATGCATATGTTTTTGCTAAGATATCAATCACCTATTTGCATCCCGTGATTAGACATCCATCACATGTCTCGTTTCCAGCCTGGTACATGGGACCGATCACATGTCATGATTGCATCCATGACAGAGTATCCATCACATGTCATGTTTCCAGCCGATGACATGTTTCAAATCTATAACGAGGCACCTTAAACACTATGATTGACATATATTACGTATCATGCTTCTAGCCTATAATAATAAGCAACAATCTCATGTTATATTTATGCCTATGATGGGCTATATCAATCATGTGTCACATTTTTAGACCTCGTGATCGGTCATCCATCATGTATTATTTTTCAATACCAATCTTATGCCATGCTTATGCACCATAAATAAGCCCTCATCAAATGTCAGTATTTCTATAATGTGATGAAGTACCAATCTCATACCACATTTTCAATCTATGATGGGGCACTAATCTCAAGAGATGTTATGCCTTACGACCATGCATTCATGTAATCGTTGCATAGGGATGGCAAATGGCCTCGGAATGACCCAGGACCGTCTATACCAGGTCCTTGTTCCCGTTAGAAAAAGCGTCTCCATTCCCCGTCCTGTTAAGCTGTTATAGTTAACGGGGCAAGGACGGGGATACCCGACCGAGCAAACGGGTACCCAATGGGTACCCCATTTGTCCGTTTAAATAAAAAATAAAATTATTTTATTAAATTTATAATTTATAAAAATTAAAAAAATATATTTTTTAGAATAAGATAGATTAATCGCCAACAACCAATCGTTGATATTGATATATCTAACACATTAGCTTTAACACAGTAACAAACCAGATAGGAAATGATCTATCAAATTCTAATTGGATTTCAAACATATTTATAGATTTTATTTATTTTTAATTTTTTTATATATATATATATATATATATATATATTTAAAATTTAAATATATTATATAAAGCTAACGAGGAAGGGGATGGGTAAACAGGGAGGGGGTGAAGAATACTGTTCCTGAACCGTTTATCCGTTTAGCCGTTAACGAAAAATCTTCGTTACTCGTTAAGCCGTTTAAACCGAAATTTTTTTGACCCATTAGAAATGGTACCGATCGGATAAACGAAAAAAATTACCATCCCTACCATTGCATGTCATGATTGTATCTCCCTATAGAACATAAATAATGTGTTGCTTATTCCAGTACTCAAGAGAATCACTCATTCCTTTCCCGCCTTTGAAGGACACAAATCTTATGTCATGGTTATGCTTGTAAATAGGCAACAATCACATAATTGTGTTTCCAGATTGTGATGAGACATCAATCTCATGTCTTGTGAATGTCCAAGACTAGACAACATATTAATGAGATTCATCAATTAAGACTTAGAATTTCCATTATCTATTCTGCTTGATTGGTGATCCATCACATGTAGGAAATATGATAACAGATTGGTGCCTTGCCATGAGTTGAAAATGTGACACATGATTGATATCTAATCGTGAAAGTTTAATTCCCTGTCATGAGCTAGGTATTTGACATATGATGTATGCCCAGTCATGAGGTATTAAGTGTTCCTTGAGAGTGGTGTTTAGTCAAAGGCTACAAATTTGACATGAGAATGGTGCCCTATCATGGACTAAAATAGAGAGATGGAAATTTTGAATGTTAATTCTATTACGTAAGATTGGAAATTGTGAATCTTAATTGATGAATCTTATATAGTTAAAATTCATGACAATGGTTACTTAGTTAATGTATGTAGTTTTGATGACCATGACTTAATTTTCATATGACAATGATTACTTCGATAATTCTTACTTTAACACATTCCATTTTCTAGAAAGCTAAGGACTCTAAAAATTTGCTTCAAATGTCAGTTGCATTATGATGACTAAAAATATGCTATACCACATAATAGAAAAATTCAAATGTCTAAACCTATAGAACTAAATTTTACAAGGTATTTGGTCATCATGCATTTTATCAAAGAATTAGTTTAAATGTGAATGCTAATTTACAGATGTACATTGAAAGGGAGTTAGTGGTTAATTAGAATTTATATTTTTTAGAAAATGGATAGAGATCACATGAAAATGATATAGTAACATGTATTTGGATAACTATTTTAAAATCAAATCATTAATGTGCACATGAAAATAAATATGATAATGTTTGTTTGTCTTAAGTTACCCATATTTTCAAATGAAATCATTTATAATGATTGATTTTATTTCTTATTTACCATCAAGAAAAAAAAATGTTAAGGATTAGCTAGAGTCCTTGGTCATGTTGAAGAAGAGTTTTGATTTTGTTGGAAGTCATTTAGAATTTCATTTCTTAAAATTAAGATTAGTTTTTATTTAACAACCTTATCCTTTAAAACCAAGGATTAGTTTTTAATTTTAACAAACTTTATCCTTTAATGGTAAGGATTGGTTTTTAATCCTAACAAATTTTGTAGTGAAATATGAGTTAGCTTATAGATAATCTTTATAGGACATAAATTCTCTTTTGATCTTGTCTCTATATAAGCACATGTAAAAAATGATAAAAATAAACCATATTATTTAATACAAAATAAAAATAATCAAAATAAAAATGATTAAAATTTATATAATCTTTAATGGTAAGGATTGTTTTATTTTCTTTGGCCCTAGGGTTGTCACTGCGTGAGAGAGAGTTGTGAGAGAGAACCAATGCTAAGCTCTTGATTTATTATTGTTTTAAATATATATTTTCTCTCTCTCTCTCTCTCTCTCTTTAATATATTTTTTTTCCTACTATTATCACTTGTTTTAATTTGTGCTAATTGGATCTTAGGCTAGTTGTCACGCCTCAGTCCCAAAACCCGAGCTAGGGTGATAACCCGCCGCATGCCAGGCATGCAAGGCGTCTCGAACTTCATCACATAAATCAATATAAAGCAAAAATTTAAATCTATGATTTATTTCAAACCATAATTATCAGTCTTGGATACATGCCCTACACACAAGCAATACTAAACTATATCAATATAATGGAACTAAGTTTATTTAATAGAAGCTCCGTCTATTCCAAATATCCTTCTTTATTCCTGAGGCTCTAAAAAACATTGTGAGAATTTATGAGCTCACACTTAATAAGTAAGCCTAATACAATTTTAAATTATATTTATCATGCTATCAGCATATTCATGTCATCAGCTCAAAATAATTTGAAGCTTAATTAAATAATAAATACTAGAATATGCAATGTAAACCGAACACTGTTTTACTGTCATTATTTTTTTTATGTGTCCCATGGCCCTACAACACTCATCTTGTGTATCACTCTTAAATGTCCCCTAAGAGGAAGGGTCTTGTACCAGTGTTATGCCATATCATAATCTATCATCAAAACACATCCTACGGATGTGTGTCCTCTACATATCTTTCCTGTGAAGGTGGGTCACATATCACTAGGCATTTCAAGTCATATAAGAACCGCGGCGACACATACACTAAATTTCATGTCATCATCATGATTGCATATTATCATCTCGATAGTACCAACATAATTTGCAAAATTAACATAATTACATTTTTGCATATACATATATAAGTCATATCATAACAAATACTTATTTATAAATTCGTGGTACTATACATTAATTCAGAATAAATGAACTTCATTTTTCACATTTCATAAACATGCATCTAATTGTAAATTCATAATTTATAAATTAAATAATCTATGAAATTATAATACTTGGCTTACTTACCTCAGTATGCAAATTTCAATTGATAACCCAGCTATTTGGACACCTGGGTACCTACAGTATCATTTTATATTATTAAATTTCTAAAATCTGAATAATAAAATGATTCTTAAAACTCTACCCAGACTACTTCACGGGCCCAAATTTGGGCTCGAATATCTCTCAACATGTTTGCCCAAATGGGGATTTAAAAATATCCCAAGAAACTAGATTCAATCATGATTCGGGCCATATATTTACTTTGCCATTCTCGGCCCGATACAGGGCCCAAAACGCCGCTCAAACAGAGCTCCTGAACCGGCCCAACAGGGCCCAAATCACTGTTAGCCCAGCGGCCCATGCTTGATTTCCTGTTGGTCCCCTGTTTCAAACAAAACAGGGGCTTCTAGCGCCGGCGGCCAGGGCCACCGTCGGCCAAATTGGGGGTGGCCCGGTCGTTGGTGGTCGGGCCAGAGCCGGCCGCCGCCGTGGCCGGCCTCCCCTCTCTTTTTCTCTCTCTAATTTCTCTCTTGTATCTCTCTTCCTCTCTCACGATTCACCACGGCTAGGAGATATGCCGGCGGCACGGCTGGCCACCATGGCCGACCGGACCTCCACCGGACATACGCTCGGCGCCGATGGGGGTCGTCGACCGAAGCTTAGGCTTGGCGAGGCAGCGAGCACACCGCCGGACCCAAACCAAGGATCGGATCATCTGAAAACATGTCACATGTTCTTCTCTCTCTCTCAATTCAATTCCTCCCTCCTCTCTCTCTCCTCCGGTGCCTCACCGGACACCACCCTTGGTGCCGGTGGGGCTGCCGGCCCGGTCTTAGGCCCGGCGAGGCGACGGACACGCACGCCGCCGGGCCTGAACCGAAATCGGTACAGAAGAGGGTGCCATGGCTTCTTTCAGCCCGGTTCTCTCTCTCTCTCTCTCTGACTTTCTCTCTTTCTCCCTCCCAGGCATGGCACGGACAGAGGGACTTACCAGGAGCAGATGCGCGCACGATGATGATGGGAAGGAGGCATTCGAGGATGATGGGAAGGAGGCGTTCGCGTGATCCTTTAAAGGAGACTAGGCATGGGCACTGGGCCGTGCCGTGCCAGGCACGGCCCAGGCCCATTGTGCCAGAAAAATTACCGTGCCGTGCTTGGCACGGCCCATTAACAAATCGACCGTGCCAGGCACGACCCACTAAAAAAATTCAAATTCGGCACGGCCCAGCAAGGCCGTTGCTGGGCCGTGCCAAAACGGCCCAGCAGGGCCATTTTGTGGGTTATGCCATGGCACGGCCCAGCAACGGCCCTGCTGGGCCGTGCCATGGCACGACCCACAAAATGGCCCAGAAGGGCCATTTTGGCTTGGCCCAGCAACGGCCCTGCTGGGCCATTTTGTGGGCCGTGCCATGGCACGGCTGGTGCCAGGAGCACACTATGCGCCTAGGCACCACCAGCTGATCCAAGCCATGATCCTGATCGGTGATGATGGATCCGACGATTGCGATCGATCTGATCGGAGATGATCCGACGGTTGCGATCGATCCATGCCATAATCCTGATCGACGATGATCGATCCGACGGTTGCGATCCATCCGATCGGCGATGATCCGATGGTTGCGATCGATCCAAGTCATGATCCCGATCGGCGATGATCGATCGGACCGTTGCGATCAATTCGATCGGAGACGATCCGACGGTTGCGATCGATCTTAGCCATGATTCCGATCGGGGATGATCGATCCGATAGTTGCGATCCATCCGATCGACGATGATCCGACGATTGCGATCGATCCAAGCCATGATCCCGATCGATGATGATCGATTGGATCGTTGCGATCAATCCGATTGGAGATGATCCGATGGTTGCAATCGATCCAAGCCATGATCCCGATCGGGGATGATCGATCTGACGGTTACGATCTATCCCATCGGCGATGATCCGACGGTTGCGATCGATCCAAGCTATGATCCCGATCGGCGATGATCGATCGGACCATTGCGATAAATCCGATCGGAGATGATCCGACGGTTGCGATCGATCCAAGCCATGATTCCATTCGGCAATAATCGATCCAACGGTTGCGATCGATCCGATCGGAGATGGTCCGACTATTGCAATCGATCCATGCCATGATCCCGATCGGTGATGATTGATCCGACGGTTGCGATCCATTCGATTGGCGATGATCCGACGATTGCGATCAATCCAAGCCATGATCCCGATTGGCGATGATCGATCCAACGGTTGCGATCCATCCAATCAAAGACGATCTGACGGTTGCGATCGATCCAAGCCATGATCCCGATCGGCGATGATCAATCCAACAGCTACGATCCATCCGATCAGAGACGATCCGATGGTTGCGATCGATCCAAGCCATGATCCCGATCGACAATGATCGATCGGACTATTGCGATCAATCCGATCGGAGACGATCCGATGTCTGCGATCGATCCAAGCCATGATCATGATCGGCGATGATCAATCCGACGGTTGCGATCCATCTGATCGGAGATGATCCGACATCTGCGATTGATCCAAGCCATGATCCCGATTGGCGATGATCAATCCGACGGTTGCGATCCATCCGATCGGAGACGATCCGATGGTTGCGACCGATCCAAGCCATGATCCCGATCAGCAATGATCGATCGGACTGTTGCGATCAATCCGATCGAAGACGATCCGATGGTTGCGACCGATCCAAGCCATGATCCCGATCGATGATGATCGATCAGATCGTTGCGATCAATCCGATCGGAGACGATCCGACAGTTGCGATCGATCCAAGCCATGATCCCAATCAGGGATGATCGATCTGATGGTTGCGATCGATCCGATGGTAGCGATCGATCCATGCCATGTTCCTGTTTGGCAATGATCGATCCGACGGTTGCGATCCATTCGATCGGCGATGATCTGACGGTTGCGATCGATCCAAGCCATGATCCCGATCGGCGATGATCGATTCGATGGTTACGATCGATCCATGCCATGATCCTGATATGCTATTATCGATCGAACGGTTGCGATCTATTCAATCGGAGGCGATCCGATGATTGTGATCGATCCAAGCTATGATCCCGATCGGCGATGATCGATTGGACCATTGTGATCAATCCGATAGGAGACGATCCGACATCTTCGATCGATCCAAGCCATGATCCCGATCGGCGATGATCGATCCGACGGTTGTGATCGATCCAAACCATGATCCCGATCGATGATGATCGATCCGACGGTTGCGATCAATCCAAGCCATAATCCCAATTGGTGATGATCGATTGAACCATTGCGATCGATCCGATCGGAGACGATCCGACGGTTGCGATCGATCCAAGCCATGATCCCGATCGAGGATGATCGATCCAACGGTTGCGATCTATCCCATCGGAGACGATCCGACAGTTGCGATGGATCCAAGCCATGATCCTGATCGGCGATGATCGATCCGACGGTTGCGATCCATCCGATCGGCGATGATCCGACGGTTGCGATCTTTCTATTTTTTTCTTCTTACTTATTGTATTATGTTCTAGAGGTCAGGCCTAGCCCCCTCCCTTCTGTACCATTTTAATTTTAAATTAATAAACTGGTAGGGGTCTATGCCAAACCCCCACCATTATGGTGGCTTTATATTAATAAAAAAATTTTATTCCTAATAATTTTTTAATTTATCAAAAAAAAGTATATTTTTTAAAAAATTTTTATTTAAGCTATGCACGGGCCAGGCCTCAGGTGGGCCGGCACGGCTCAGGCCTACCTGGGCCGTGCCAGGCACGGCACGACGGATCGGCCCAGGCTCGTCATGGGCCGTGCCGTGCTGGGCCAACAGAAAAATTTTCTAGGCCCGACACAGCTCGGTACTGTAGCAGTGCCGGGCCATGCCTGGCATGACCCATCAGGGCCTGGGCCGTGCCGTGCCATGGGCGGCATGGCCCAGTGCCCACCTCTAGGCGACGCAAACTCCTCAAATCAAGGGATTTGGGACTTCATTAGTTACGGGATATTTGAAAATACTACCGTCAGGCGTTATCCATTCCAGGAATATTGCGATTAAGTTTCACGATCAGGTAATCATATCCCAGGGGTTTGAAATTCAACACCTCGCACAACTGCAGGAGTCCCTAGAGTCAATCGTTCCGATCTCACGATCAATTCTCACGAGCAGTTAACGAAATCCGGGTATTACACTAGTATATTTGTTTTATACCAAAAACATATCATTTTACATGGTATTAAAACCATAGGCTTTGAGATTGGTGGTTTGTGCATTTGGAGCTCAGCTTAATTGAAGAGTTTTTAGTAATTTGTAGTGCCTTAGTATAAGCATTTGGTATGTTATTTTTGATAATTTAATAGGTGAATCATTATGGCTGATGTTACTGCTATCTCTCTTATTAGGATTAAAAAATTGAATAGCACTAATTATGCTTATTGGAAGTCTTACATCAAGTCATATTTAATTTGACAAGATTTATGAGAGATCATGAATGGGATAGATTTGGTAATGCCATTGACAATTTCTAATAATGCAAAAGCATGGAGAAAATGAAAGATTAAAGCTGGAAAGTTTATGCATATTCTTCAAACTAATATAAATGATGATAATTACCAATATATTCAAGAAATAAAGGAGCCTAAGAAAGCTTAGCATATTTTTATGGCCATACATATATATACTCGAAATCTAATGATGCTTGGCTTCAACTTTTGGAGAATGAGATTGGTGCTTCAAATTAGGTAATTTTTCAATATTTAAATATTTTCTAAAAGAAAGAAATTGTTTAATGAGCTTAGCATACTTGATAAAAATTCTCATTATGATGAAAATAAACGGCGTAGACTTTTAATCTACGATTTAAATAGATAGTAGAGTGCTTATATCCTTGCTATTTCTAAATGGACTAAACAATTTACAGAGTTGAAAAATATTCTATTATTCAAGAAGCATTTAATACTCAATTACGTTATTTGATTATATCCCCTCCAAAAGAAGAGGCCTTATTTTTTGATAGTAAAAATAAAAAAAAGCAAAATAAAAATTTTAAATTTTTAAAAAGATTAATTGCAAAATCTGTGAAGGACAAAAATCCTAGATGTGAAAATGTTAGCTATAAAATCCAAGTTGTAGAGTGAATTTCAATTAGTTTAATAATGCATCCTCAACTTCTAGGCATAGGAGAGATAAGGGTGACGATACTTGGGCACCCACTGCTAGTCTTATCGATGTCAGTTATCCCAATAGCCAACACGCTTGTATTCTACTTTCCTCATACATCATATATTGATTTACGTCAAGATTAGATTATTGATTATAGATGTTCTAATTATCTTACAAGCAATGAAATATTTGATTGTTTAAGTGAATATTACTTGGTTTTGATGCTATTGCTACCGCTGATGCTTGACTTTATCTTAACAAAAGTATGGGTGATTTATCTCTTATATCTTCTTTCAATTTTTATTTTTCTATAAATAATGTGTATTATGTGCTTTGCATGAAAAAAATTTGATTTTTGTTGTTTAAATCATGGATAAAGGGTACTCTATTTTATTTGGACTTATTATTGTGGAGATTTATGCCAATCTCAAAGCTTTTGAAAAACTAATCACTCAAAGCAGGAAAGCCAATAAATTTTATGTTATATCTACTAAAAATTCTGATATTGATCATATTCTTAAGCATGATACAATAAATTTATGGCATGCTAGATTAACTCATGTAAATTATGATAGATTTCAAGATATACAAATCAAAGGGTTAGTTAATAGGCTTCCAAAGATGAAGATGAGTATTAGCACTATTTGCGCTAGATGCCAATATGGAAATATACGCAAGTTATCTTTTAAAGAAAGCAAAACAAAATCTTTTCGACTAGTTATAGTTGATACATTCAAGTCTTATTGAGAAGATAGGCATTCCTTCCTTATACTAGTACAAGGTATGGAGTTATATATATTAATGATTTCTTAATATATACTAAGTTTATTTTGTTAGAGAAAATCAGAAGTATTTGAAAAATTTTGCCAATTTAAAATTTTAGTTGAAGATCTTTTTAAATTAAAATTTAGGTGCTTAAGAATTGATGGTGCTGATGAATATGTCTGATAAGAATTTTCTAACATCTAACTAGTTATGGTACACATAGATAACTTATTTGCTTAGGTACTCCTAAACAAAATAGTGTGGAAGAGAGGAGGTATACACATCTATTTGAGACTATTCATATGATTCATGTTAAAAATATCAAGCATGTAAGTTGGATAGAGTGCTTGCAAACAATAATATATGTTATTAATGGGACAACTTTGAGAAGTATTGACTATAGAACTTCATATAAAAAATTATTGGAAAGCATTATGATATTTCTCATATTTGTGCATTTTGATGCATTTGCTTTGCATATGATTATGATAAATTTTCAAATAAACTGGACAAGAAGTCTATCTGGCATATATTTCCTAGCTATGATGAAGCTAAAAAGGTTGAAGGTACATTAATCTTAAGATAATGAAGATTCATATTTCTAGACATTATTTTTGATGAGAGCTCTTCTTGGTAGTCTTCTAATAAGTCTTATTTTCAAATTAATGATTTTAGATCCTTTACTAGTGAAGAACATGTACTTCAAAAAGATATTGTTTTAGAAAAGCAAGGAGATTAACTCTCTTCTTGTTCGTCAGCTTAACAAATAAGAGCCTTCTTTGTCATTGACTACATCTACACTAAGAAAAGTTCATGGAAAACTAGAAAAGTATATTATTACAAAATAGGAAGATGAAAGATTATTTAAAGATAAACTTGATTCTTCAATGGATTTGTCATCATTTTAGGGAAGCAAGATAAAGAAGAAACCAATTAATAAGTATAGATATTAGGGTTGTTCTTCTATTGCTTATTATTATGCCTTTATTGTTACTGATCAGCTAGAACCAACTTTATATGATGAGGCCAAGGGAATTGATGTTTGGAAGAAGGTTATAAAAGAAAAGATTTTAGCTCTTAAGAAGAGTGACACATGGGACTTTGTTTTTTTACCTGATGATGTTTTTCTTATTTCATATAAGTAGGTATATAAAATAGAAAGAAAAAATGATGGCTTTATTGAATGCTACAAAGCTAGGCTTGTAGTGAGAGAATTTTCATAAAATTATGGAGTTGATTTTGATAAGGTCTACAGTCCAATTTTAAAATTAACTATAGTCAAAGTGTCTATTTTCTTAGTAGCTAGTAAAAGTTGATCCTTATGATAAATGGATGTAAAGAATTGCCTTTTTATATAGTGATCCTAATAAGGAAATATATATGGTAGAGTCCTAAATTTGTTAGCTCCTCTTATCCTGAGTTTGTTTGGAAACTTAGAAAAGCTTTATATCAAACAAGAGCCAAAAATATGGTATGAAAAAAGTACATAATATTTATTATTTTGTGGCTACTCATTATCTTCTATAGATTGTAATTTATTTGTAAAGCACACTAATAGGGGTATGGTAATAGTTTGTTATTATGTTGATGACTTGATTATCACTGGTGATGATTTTGATGTAATCCATAGTGTTCATGAATAGCTATTTATATGGTTTGAGATGAAAGAACTTGGTGAATCAAAATATTTTCTTGGCATTAAAGTTGCCAAATTCAAAGATGACTGTTTTACTTATCAAAGAAAATATACTCTTGATTTATTGAAAAAATATGGATTGGCTAATTGTAAGCATATAAGAATACTGATTGAATCTAATTTAGAACCGAGCCAAGAGCAAGAAAGACTTCTAAATGATCCTACCATGTATGGATAAGTTGTAGGTAGTTAGTTTGATCTATCTAATAATCATAAGGCCAGATATTTCTTATATAGTTAGCATTATCAGCCGATAAATGCAGTCCTAAATGACCACATCTTGATATAGTTTTACAAATCCTACAATATATTGCTAAAATTGTTGATTAGAGAATTTTATTTATTAATAATTCTTCAATCAAAGTTAGTAGGATTATAGATTCAAATTATGCTAGTCACATAGGTAATACGTTGATGTACCACTAATTATTTTTTAATTTAGAATCAAATAATATTTTTTGGTGCGGTAAAAGATAACTTATTATTGGTTTGTCTTCTATAGAAGTAGAGTATTATATGGCCATGATAATACTATTAGGTCAGGACATTGATTATAATGTTCCTCTCTATGATGACAATGAAAATGCTATCTGATTAGCAAAGATCCCATATTCTATGTGAGAATGAAGCATATTGTAGTTCACCATTGCTTCATTAAAAAGAAGATCATAGATGAAGATCGTTGATCTGCTTGTGATTTCCACAAAGGATCAATTGGTGGATATTTTCATTAAAAGATTGATTATCGAGCAATTTTGAAGCTTTGTGTAATAAGCTTGGCATTGCTAGCATAGAGTTCAGAATGAGGAGTGTTGGAAGTCATTACGAACTTTTTTAAAATTAAGATATAGTTTTTAATCCTAACAATTTTGTTCTTTAATAGTAAAGATTGATTTTTTTACTTTAATAAACTTTATCCTTCAGTAATTAATAAGGATTAGTTTTTAATCCTAATAACTTTTGTGGTAAGTGAATAAGAGTAGACTTCTAATCCTTGTGAAATATAAATTCTAATCTTTATAAATTATGTTTGATCTTTCCTTATATAAACATATATAGTCTTACTATCAATGTGTGTGAGAGAGTTGAGAGAAAAAGAAAGAGTCAATGATGTGCTTCTGACTTATTATTATTTTTAATATATATATATATATATATATATATATATATATATATATATATATATATATATATATATTTTATAATAATTATTTATTTTTATTGATGCTGTTTGAATTTTGAATCCATGCATTTGGCCTGATTCGACATATTCTTCGTTCTAATATTTTGTGATCAAATGGGTAACATATGGTTTTGCAGTATATGGTTGAGAAGCAAAGACAAATTTCATTTAAGAGACGATGACAGTCATTTATGGTTTGTAATTATCTTTTTGTCTATTTGTAAGCTAAAAGCTTGCCTTCCGAAAGCGACCATGCAATAGGACTCCACTAAGAACGAAGTCTTGGGATTAAAGCGTTATGTGGCTTGTCCCATATGAGGTTTTGTATTCTATTTTTATCTTTTTCTGTCCTACAATTTTCCATTAACTTAATGAACTTGGTAGTTCTTACCTTAATTTATCTTAAGAAGTAAAAAAAAAAAAAAAAAAGCAAAACTTTATTAACAAACACCATGGTTGATTTTGCGCACTTTTACTTGTTGCTCAAAAAATGCATTTATTAACGGCAAAAGTAAATAATGATTCAATAAAATCCAAAGATAATTGAATATAAAAGATGAAAAAAAAATAAAAAATAAAGTAAATTCTCTGTAAAATATCTTTTACTAATACTTAGAATTTGAAAGTCAGAAGAATTGTCAATTGATTGATTACCCATTTCAGTTCTTCTTTTTCATAACCATGATACATGTACATAGAAAAAACAAAAAAAAAATTTTTTGCACCATATCTCTGAATTTGAATTCATATTTGTGATGCCCCTTAATAGTTTCACATCGAAAAATTGAGAGTTGGTTGTATGATTTATAACCAGTTAAGAAAGATAAATAAGTACCAATTGAATCCCTTTTTTGGCTGTGGTGGCTCAAGTTGGTGTGGACCTTGTCTGTTTTGCTTTCTTGTAACGAAATGGCTTGTGAGTTCTGCGGGCCCAGGGCCTGGATCGTTACAATATGGTATCAGAGCCATGCACCAACCAGAAGTTAGGAGCTAAGTCCTACACAGGACAAAGTGCTACATCGATGGGAGCCACCTTTTGAATCGGTGGAGGCCATAGGATAAAGTGCTACATTGATGGGAGCCACCTCTTGAACCTGTGCTACATTGATGGAAGCCACCTTTTGAACCTGTGGAGGCTACCTTTTGAACCTGTGAGGCCACCTCTAGAATTCTGTCTGCTTGGTGTTGTGATCAATTGTCTTTGGCGATGAGGACATCGCCTCTGTAAGGGGATAGATTATGATGCCCCTTCTAATAGTCCTAAAAAATTGGAAGTTGATTGTATGGTTTATAATCAGTTAAGAAAGATGAATAAATATCAATTGGATTTTTTTTGGACTGTGATGATCCAAATTGATATGAATCTTATTCATCTTACTTTGTTGTAGCAAAATGAATTCATGGGTGCTGCAAGCCTAAAGTTCGAATCGTTACAATATTTCAACCTGCAACGCATTTGGTGATGCTTGCGTGCAGAAAAATTCACGCAATACATAGCCTTTATGCTATGCGGTAAGAGAATACGAGCGCCATGGCAATCATTTGAGATCCAAAACTTTAGTGTGATTGATGGGAAGATAAGACCTTTCCTTGGAATGGGTAGACAGATGTATTAATTTGGAGCTCCCTGTTTAAGTGGCTGCATTGCTTCAGGTGGCCCAGGATCACCACCATATAAATCCTCTTTTCAATCACGGTTCTTTTCGATCACAATTTAGCAACGAAAAGGTGACAGGACACTGTCACCCTGAGTGGCTAGAAAGCTTACGCTTTGGCGATGACCAGGGATGTTGACAGTCAGTCAGGTTCAATCATACGTCACATTGATCTGATTTAATTTTATATTTATATTTTAATTTTAAATTCAAGCTAATTTTATTGTTGAACGAAACAATTTGAATGGAATTAATAGAAGAAATTTTATGTCCAACAATTCATTTGGTATATTTGGATCTATTTAAAATATTATATTTAAATCAAACATCTAATTATTTTTTTATTAATAAAATTTAGTAATTGATAATTAAATATAAATCCATTGAAATATTTAAATGAAATTAAAAAGAACAGCTTAAGCTAAAATTTTTATTTAAAAAGGCTTAATTCTGTTCAAGTAAAAGGTTATCCGTATATTTATAAATTATAATATTTAATTATATAATTAAAGACACTATAAATAAGAATATATCAAAATAAAAAAATAAAATATAAATATTTAAATATAATTAGAGAAAAAAAAATATGAGAAAAGATTTAGTTGTTAAGATAACAAAGAGAATTGTTTAAATTAGAGTTCATTCAATAAATTTATAAAGGTAATTTAAGTTTAAAAAAAGTTAAATTTTTATAATTAAGGTTTATGAATCAGGATAAATCAAGTTTGAATTAGGTCGAATTAAAAAATACAAGACTTAAATTGATTCAAAATTTAGATCAAGCCTAATTTTTAGATTCAGCTCAATCCATGAGTCTCTAAATGTGGATCGGATCAAATAGGATCCAATTGAATTAGGACCAAGTTGGATCACTAGCTAGCTTGACCCATTTGCAATCTTAGTGATGATAAAAGTGTTACTCCATCACAGTCCTAAGTGGATGCTCTCTCGCACAATTTTATCTCAATTAATAGGGACCTCATGTGCTGCCTCATTTCAAGAAATTTCAAAGTCATGATGAGACATACATGCACACACGTGTGAATGCATGCATACTCCCCACTCTAAATCTATCTCAAAGCATATTTTTAAGGATAATTTTTTTTTTTGAAAAAAAAAAGGAGAGCAAAGATAGGGTCAGGATCATGGATTCATATTTTGTAGCCTCTATGTAGTCAAGATTCAAGAATAGGAATTAAAATTATTGCCTAATGGGTGTCGTAGGTTTTGAACTAATGCTTTGTCTTAATGTTTTCTGAATGTGTGTCGTAGGTTTTGAACTAGGGTGTCGTAGGTTTTGAACTAGGATGTCGTGGGTTTTCAATTAGGGTGTCGTTGGTTTTGAACTAATGCTTTGTCTTAACGTTTTCTGAATGGGTATCATAGGTTTTGAACTAGGATGTCGTAGGTTTTGAACTAGAGTGTTGTGGGTTTTGAACTAGGGTGTCGTAGGTTTTGAACTAATGCTTTGTCTTAATGTTATCTGAATGGGTGTCGTAGGTTTTGAACTAGGGTGTCGTAGGTTTTGAACTAGGTGTTGTGGGAATTCAACTAGGGTGTCGTAGGTTTTGAACTAATGCTTTATCTTAACGTTTTCTGAATGGGTGTCGTAGGTTTTGAACTAGGGAGTCGTAGGTTTTGAACTAGGGTGTTGTGGGTTTTCAACTAGGGTGTCGTAGGTCTTGAACTAATGCTTTGTCTTAACGTTTTCTGAATGGGTGTCGTAGGTTTTGAACTAGGGTGTCGTAGGTTTTGAACTAGGGTGTCGTAGGTTTTGAACTAATGCTTTATCTTAACGCTTTCTGAATGGGTGTCGTAGGTTTTGAACTAGGGTGTCATAGGTTTTGAACTAGGGTGTCGTAGGTTTTCAACTAGGTGTCGTAGGTTTTGAACTATGCTTTGTCTTAACATTTTCTGAATGGGTGTCGTAGGTTTTGAACTAGGGTGTCGTAGGTTTTGAACTAGGGTGTCGTGGGTTTTCAACTAGGGTGTCGTAGGTTTTGAACTAATGCTTTGTCTTAACATTTTCTGAATGGGTGTCGTAGGTTTTGAACTAGGGTGTCGAAGGTTTTGAACTAGGGTGTTGTGGGTTTTGAACTAGGGTGTCGTAGGTTTTGAACTAGGGTGTCGTGGGTTTTCAACTAGGGTGTCGTAGGTTTTGAACTAATGCTTTATCTTAACACTTTCTGAATAGGTGTCGTAGGTTTTGAACTAGGGTGTCATAGGTTTTGAACTAAGGTGTCGTAGGTTTTCAACTAGGGTGTCGTAGGTTTTGAACTATGCTTTGTCTTAACGTTTTCTGAATGGGTGTCGTAGGTTTTGAATTAGGATGTCGTGAGTTTTCAACTAGGGTGTCATGGGTTTTCAACTAGGATGTCATAGGTTTTGAACTAATGCTTTGTCTTAACGTTTTCTGAATGGGTGTCATAGGTTTTGAACTAGGGTATCGTAGGTTTTGAATTAGGGTATCGTGGGTTTTCAACTAGGGTGTCGTAGGTTTTGAACTAATGCTTTGTCTTAATGTTTTGAACTAGGGTGTCGTAGGTTTTGAACTAGGGTGTCGTGGGTTTTGAACTAGGGTATCGTGGGTTTTCAACTAGGGTGTCGTAGGTTTTGAACTAATGCTTTATCTTAACATTTTCTTAATTGGTGTCGTAGGTTTTGAACTAGGGTGTCGTAGGTTTTGAAATAGGGTGTCGTTGGTTTTTAACTAGGGTGTCGTAAGTTTTGAACTAATGCTTTGTCTTAACGTTTTCTAAATGGGTGTCGTAGGTTTTGAACTAGGGTATCGTAGGTTTTGAACTAGGGTGTCGTGGGTTTTCAACTAGGGTGTCGTATGTTTTGAACTAATGCTTTGTCTTAACGTTTTCTGAATGGGTATCGTAGGTTTTGAACTAGGGTGTCGTGGATTTTGAACTAGGGTGTCGTAGGTTTTGAACTAGGGTGCCGTGGGTTTTCAACTAGGGTGTCGTAGGTTTTAAACTAATGCTTTGTCTTAACGTTTTCTGAATGGGTGTCCTAGGTTTTGAACTAGGGTGTCGTAGGTTTTGAACTAGGGTGTCGTAGGTTGAAAACCTAGTTGAAACCCATGACACCCTAGTTGAAAACCCATGATACCCTAGTTCAAAACCTACGACACCCTAGTTCAAAACCTACGATACCCATTCAGAAAACGTTAAGATAAAGCATTAGTTCAAAACCTACGGCACCCTAGTTAAAAACCTACGGCACCCTAGTTAAAAACCCACGACACCCTGGTTCAAAACCTACGACACCCATTCAGAAAACGTTAAGACAAAGCATTAGTTCAAAACCTACGACACCCTAGTTGAAAACCCACAACACCTTAGTTCAAAACCTACGACACCCTAGTTCAAAACCTAAGACACCCATTCAGAAAACATTAAGACAAAGCATTAGTTCAAAACCTACGACACCCTAGTTGAAAACCCACGACACCCTAATTCAAAACCCACGACACCCTAGTTCAAAACCTACGGCACCTTAGTTCAAAACATTAAGACAAAGCATTAGTTCAAAACCTACGACACCCTAGTTCAAAACCTACGACACCCTAGTTCAAAACGTACGACATCCATTCAGAAAACGTTAAGACAAAGTATTAGTTCAAAACCTACGATACCCTAGTTGAAAACCCACGACACCCTAGTTGAAAACCCAAGACACCCTAGTTCAAAACCTACGACACCCATTCAGAAAACGTTAAGATAAAGCATAGTTCAAAACCTACGATACCCTAGTTGAAAACCCACGGCACCCTAGTTCAAAACCTACGACAACCTAGTTCAAAACCTACGACACCCATTCAGAAAACGTTAAGACAAAGCATTAGTTCAAAACTTACGACACCCTAGTTAAAAACCCACGACACCCTAATTCAAAACATACGACACCCTATTTCAAAACCTACGACACCCATTCAGAAAACGTTAAGACAAAGCATTAGTTCAAAACCTACGACACCCTAGTTGAAAACCCATGACACCCTAGTTCAAAACTACGATACCCATTCAGAAAACGTTAAGACAAAGCATAGTTCAAAACCTACGACACCCTAGTTGAAAACCCACGACACCCTAGTTCAAAACCTACGACAACCTAATTCAAAACCTACGACACCCATTCAGAAAACGTTAAGACAAAGCATTAGTTCAAAACCTACGACACCCTAGTTGAAAACCCACGACACCCTAGTTCAAAACCTATGACAACCTAGTTCAAAACCTACGACACCCATTCAAAAACGTTAAGACAAAGCATTAGTTCAAAACTTACGATACCCTAGTTGAAAACCCACGACACCCTAGTTCAAAACCTACGACACCCTATTTCAAAACCTACGACACCCATTCAGAAAACGTTAAGACAAAGCATTAGTTCAAAACCTATGACACCCTAGTTAAAAACCCATGACACCCTAGTTCAAAACCTACGATACCCATTCAGAAAACGTTAAGACAAAGCATAGTTCAAAACCTACGACACCCTAGTTGAAAACCCACGACACCCTAGTTCAAAACCTACGACAACCTAATTCAAAACCTATGACACCCATTCAGAAAACGTTAAGACAAAGCATTAGTTCAAAACCTACGTCACCCTGGTTGAAAACCCACGACATCCTGGTTGAAAACCCATGACACCATAGTTCAAAACCTACGACACCCATTCAGAAAACGTTAAGACAAAGTATAGTTCAAAACCTACAACACCCTAGTTGAAAACCCACGACACCCTAGTTCAAAACCTACGACACCCATTCAGAAAATGTTAAGACAAAGTATTAGTTCAAAACCTACGACACCCTAATTGAAAACCCACGAAACCCTAGTTCAAAACCTATGACACCCATTCAGAAAACGTTAAGACAAAGCATTAGTTCAAAACCTACGACACCCTTGTTGAACTATTGCTTTTTGAGCAGCAAAGTTGTTAAGAAGTTAGAGTTTCAGGAACACAGATGAACCAAAGCTGATGAATCATTAAAAGCTAGCACCAAAGCTGATGAATCCTTCAAAGCTATCGCTGCACCAAAAAGACCATTAATCTCCAGACGAAACCATCCAGTTCCTGAATGCCGATGTCATCGGCATCGAGCCCCTTCCATCAAGGTACGCCAAGGCGGTGATGCTGGTCCAAACTGACACCCTCATGCAGGCCTACTTCTACCCGCAATCTTATCTGGTAGGAGATCCTGAAAGCTATCGTCAAGCTCATAAACCACAACTTCAACCCCAGACTCCTGCTCCGCGGTACCATCATCTATAGAAAGAATGTTTTACAATCAGAAAGAGTTTTTTATCAGCAAAATCCAAATAAGATGATAGGTTGAAGTAGACCGGAGGGAAAGGATATTTTCGTCTGTACACCAGTGGTGGAAGGCTGAACAACTTTTAATGGATGTCACGATCAAAAAGTAACATTATCTCTTGCTATTCTATTTCCATTATATTATATTATATGAGATTTATGTGGATCAATAAAAAAAAATGATGTAGCTCATATAAAACTTGCTGTACTAAAAATAATATACAAAGACCTTTCCTTTGGTTGGAGGGGAGGACGATGGTATCGAGGGTCTATACGGGAGGCTGCCGTGCAACATGAAATTATTGACGTCGGTTTTAGAGGTGTTAATGCCATCAGAGTAACTGTTACCATGCGTGGACTTCATTCTTGGTGGAGGCAGTGCAAGTCAAGGATGAGGGCTCGATTAACGATACAGTGGAGATCGAGTCATCGTCAGCTATCGTGGCCTTCTCTAGGTTGTTTGCATGGGCTGATGAGCTTGACTTGGTGCTGATGATGGTTGGGGCTTTTGTCATGGTGGCACATGGGATGGCACTCATCATGTGATTACATTTCTTTCCGTAGCAATCAACTTGCTCAATTTACGTAGCCTTAGTTCTCAATTGACAACCATTGAGACAAGAAAAGTGCAGAGTCTCTACTTTTTTTTTTTTTTTTTTGTTTTTTTAAAAAATAGCCTCCGACAAAGAATTTAGAAGACTCTAAAATACTTTTAAAAATTAAAAAAAAAATTTAGGCTAAATAATTAGGCTTATTTCGAGTTCAGATTAGCCTGATGCTTTACTCAAGCTTAATAAATTGAAGTGAACCTTAATTTGAGTTCAAATTTGGTTTAAATGTTAGAACAAAATTATATATTAATCCCTATATATACAGAAATATGGAATCAATATATTTATCATAATAAAAAATATAAATAATATATACATAAATACCTCTAGCTATATTATCAATTCAGTCCGGATATTGACCCGATCAAGGACTCGAATCATCGGATCACTGATTCAACCGTTGGGTCACTAGTTGAACCATCGATCAATTATTTTAATATAAAATATATTTTATTAATAAAAATTAATTTTTAATAAAAAATTTAAGGTTAACATGATAATAAAACCGATGATTCCATCCAGTTCGGACTGGATTGACTGAATCGAATGGGTTGATCAGATTATTTTGGGTCACTAACGCATCCTGTTTTATGTTAGAACCGGACCGGCTTGGCCTCCGGATCTTGGTTCAACCGATCCAACCGGTTGGTTCGGTCCGGTTCTAACAACTATGGACTAACCATTGATCCAGGCAAATGGATTGTCTTCTTCTTCTGATCAGAGTAAGGCTCTTTCATATTTACTGTCTCTCTTAGCGATGTGTAAAATTTTTCATAGAAACCAGACGCAGAAATTTTTTCATTTTATTTTGCTTTATGTCTTATTTATCTATCTATCACAGGGCACTTCAAACTATTATAATTGAGGAATGTTTACCTTAAATTTAAATTTAAATTTTAAATTCATATAATTTCTTGATATTGAATATAAACCATCTCAAGCGAGTACGTTCAACGAAAATAACATGAACACTAAATATATACATAAAAAAATCGAGTCCTGGGTGCCATGGATGTCCGGTTGGCTTGGGCCCACCAAAAATCGGTCCACAGCCGGCTTGTCGGCATCCCGACCGCTAAATCCCCAAATTTTCCAGCGTTGCGAAGCCTGCTGCGCGAAACCCAAAGGTGGCGGGGGGCCCGGTTAATTGACAAGCATGATTACGTGGTCTGCATGCTTGCTGCTGAGAGCAGTGCAGCAAACCTGCGACTTTAGGGCATGGATAACTGCTGGATCGAGGACGTAAATTGCCACACAACCTCCAAGAAACGGCAGTCCATGAGATGGCGCTGTTGCTCGGACGTTTGGATATACGAGCACATGGAGACGTTGTACGGTTTCGCAGACGTAACGTTGGCTCCTCTCGCCACCTTTTTATCAAATCCACGGAACGCCCCATGCGCACAGCTGCTGATCCCATATCACCCCTAGAATCCCATCTCAAAGGGTGGTGGCCCACAGCCAACATGCAAGCTCCATTGGTTGTTGTATATATGTATGTATGACACCATGCACAATAGCATTCCAATCAAGGAACACACAATAAAAAAGCGACAACGATAAGACGCCTGCCACCACCTATGGCCCTGTCCTCAGACTTTGATATGCCATGATAATTCAGGGTTTCCACCGTTCGTAAAACATTTGGACCACTTGGATCGATAGACCATGCTTTTGGAAGCGAATGAAGGAGAAATAGTCCAATCAGTCCAATCCTTAACGAGATATTTGCTCAACTATTAAAATTAATTTTAATAGAAGTGTTCTCGATAGACATGCGGATTCAACTTTTATGATCAGAGAGTCGGATGACATGATGATTATGGCTGACGGATCTGAATTGCTTGACTCTACTGTCCCCTATGCTGAACTGTATGCGGCGTGGGCTGATATTTCTTATGCCTTTCGGACCCTGGGTGTCCAAAGGCTTATTATTGAAGGTGATTCTGCTACAGTTATTAGCTGGATCCGTCAGGATTCCATTGACTATCGGTCGTCCATCCCATGATCAGTGATATCAGATCTCTTCTTCTAGGAGCTGCGAGTGTCCAGATTCAACATATCTACAGAAGCTAATGGAGCTGCGGATTGGATTGCTGCTCGAATGGCTTATCACTCTGGCTTTTGGAGCTGGCAGCGGGGTGACCCTTACCCTACTATTCTAGGCCAAATATTGTATTCCGATATTTCGGATTTGACTCACCCTAAATTGGTGTGATCATCCGTCTCTACCAAAAAAAAAAAAAAATTAAACAACTACTGTAAACAATAAAATTTATATAAACAAAATAATACGTTATATATAAATGCTTTAGCTTTTTCTTTTTTTTAGTTTATTTTTTTTATTACAAGCAAACGATCACATCAGTTTACGATAAGTCAAACATGATATATCAGAGTACAAAATTTGAATAAAAGCCAACGGGCACGAATCATCCGGCAATCAGCATCAAGATCCGAAATAATGGGCAACCACTGAGTTACTTTCCAATGAATGTACCGAATCTGAGCACTATAAATATGATAAAGCATAGATCGAATGTCGCATTAGCCTATTTACTTAACCTAACAGTAATTTACTCTTATAAAATAGTGGAGTAATTCAACCTATTCTTTCTCCTTGAAATCAGACCATTGAATCCAACTACTCCTGATTTTCTTTTTCTTTTTTTTTAATTCTATTCCAAACATGACCATGGAGACCAGAGATGCTATGTGGGACAACAGAGTTAGGATTTTCTATGACCAAGTTCAACTTATTGCCAATAGTTTTGCAAGATATAGTAAAACTTGAATGGGTTTTAATAAAAATTTATATCATTGTGCTGTGTTTATTATTACATACGTTGATTCAAGGATGGCACTGTCTTGTATGATTTATTATGTTCCTCGTAAGAAATCTTATTGACTCAATATATGTATATTTTTATCAATAGAAATATGATGAATTTCAAGTTAGAGAAGTGGAAGAGACGGAATTGACAATCCTAATCTATAGGGATCATAGAAAACTAACAAAAAAGAGTGAATACCTTATCTAAAAGAATAGGGATAAGTGATGATTGGATGGCCTTCCTATCACCTTTCCCCTCCATCTATCATAAAAGTCAATACTTGGAAGATTTTATCATATGCCAACAGGCCTTAAATCATCAATAAAATCCATCCAGTTCTTACAATCACCTCTTGAGATACAACATCTTTAGAAAGATATTTCTAGTGTGCAGTTTTTCTACAATGCTTTTACATTTATATGAGCAATATCATAAATAAAGAGAAGTCTAAGAATATAAGGATGTGGTATAAAGGCTGAAAACATTGTTTGGAGCTTTTGAATTGATGGGATTGGAGACCGATTTCTTAAAAATACCATAAAAAAAGTAACTTAGCTGAATCCATTTTACTTATAAACCATGGTTAGTAGGAATAATTTTATGCAACAATAAAAAAAAGAGCATCTTTTCAAGTTTTATTTATTAAATTATGCTCACTCATCCTCAACAACATTCACTTGTGCAACCTAGATCTTAGCAACAAATGAACAATATGAGGTTCGGATTAGGATGAAAGTGGATAAAATAATATTAATTTAAATTTATTTTTATATCCAAAATTGAGATATGGATACTAATTTGAACATCAGACTAATGTTCTCATCTATAACAATATGCAATAAAGAAAAAATAAATATAAATATCGATAGACAATTGTACAATTCATATATGAATATCCAATCTAAATCCATTTATAATCTTATATAGTGCTATTAAACATTTTCATATTAACATGGTATTGACTTGATTCACTTCTACTTAATGATGTCTTTGGCTTACTGGTTTAAAGTTTAATTATCCATCTTTTATCCATTATTATATCCATACTTTTAATATTTATTTATAGGTACAAAAATTTTTGTATCCAGCTAATATTTTTATTTCTAAAAAAATGAATATAGATATAAATATTGGATCAATATTTGATCCCTAGCATGGACTAGTGGGATAGCGAACAAGATGTATTGATGAAAAGTTGAACAATTTTTTCTCATCCATGAGAATCATTAATATCAATATCTGTTTGAAAAATTCTATTATCATAATCTGCTAGTGGTACATTATTATTTATTAACTGATTAAAGTTAATGAACCATGTTATATGGTACTTGGTGTGATGTAAGTTGCTGGTAAAATTTATGGCATATGGATGCGAGCTAATCGAGCTGATCCGAATCCCATCTTTTCTCATTCTCTTTTTGCGCGCACCTCCACCTTTCCTTTTACTAAAATTTTAAGAAAATAAAGCATGACACATTTCTCATAACAAAATTTCGCCACTAATGTTACTTATGAATCCATGGGTGACCTCTGTCCCTTGCTGTTAAGCAAATTTTATATTATGATATTTTTGAACTGACTTGCATGAGGTTAATATCATCGCCCATATGTTTCAAAAAAAAAAAAAAAAAAAAAAATTTAATTGCATGCCTCCGTCATGGCTGAAATACTTGCAGAGAACTCGAAGGATACTTCTAAATTCCAGCTACTGGAATCAAAGAGAATATAAATATAGTTTCCGAGACAATTAGATGCAAAGGGCATAAGATTTTACAAGGCCCAGCCCTAATAGACCTTATATATTTACATCAAAGCACCTTCTTGGAGAAAATGCTTCTAAGATTAAACAGTACCGTGTTGCTTCCAACGCCAACGCTGCCGGCGCTCCGGTCGCCGGAGGCCACCCCATCCTTATCCTCCTCCCTACAACTCACCTGATTTCGAGATCCGATGCATGCGTTCACGTTCAGATTCAGCATTCTAACACCAGCACTGACACCTCCCTTCTTCGCATAGCCGTCGACGCCTCCCTGCTGGGCCTTCTCCTTGGGTTCAGGGGGCTTGCAGTTCCTCCTGAGCTGCCGGACAGGGCTGGTCCGGCCTAGGTGGATGCCACCATTGAATCCGACGCGACCCGGGTTGGAAGCCCACCTCCTCCTTGAGGTGGCGGCGACTGCGGCGGTGGCAGCCGGCTTCGAGGACTCTCCCCGGGAGTTGCTCGGGAGCAAGGCGCGCTACTGGCCTTGCGCCGGGCCACCATGACCTTGGCCCTGTTCCAGGTGCCGGTGCCTGTATTCCCGGTGGAGCGGCTCCTAGAGAAGGGCCAGATGTTGATGTTGAGCTCGGTGGCGTTGCCGGCACTGCCTCTTCTCTCCTTCTTCCTCACTCTCTCCACCAACTTCCTCTCCCCTGCCTTAAAGATATCTTTCCATCTCTTGGAGGTGAGTTGGGAGGAGTGGAAGAAGAGGAGTCTGGAGGAGGTGGTGGTCTCTCGGGCTCGGGCTGGAGCTTGGATGGGAGTTGGGTGGCAGAGTTGGGATTGGGGTGCGAGAGAGGGAGGAGGTGGAGAGGGAGGAGGACGCCGTCGACGATGAGTTCATCGGCGGTGAGGAGGTGAGGCTGGGGGCTGAAGGGCTTTTTGCCAACCATCCAGAACTCGAACTCTGAGGAAGAGGAAGAGCCGCTGGTTCTTCTCCTGGGGTTTTCGGTAGAGGACTCCATGGAGGTTGAAGAGGGGACCCAGTTAGATGTATATAGGGAACAAAAATAAGAGCAGCAAAGAGAACTAGTAATCCAGATGAGAGCGCTGGAGCGTGGAGCTATGATATTGTTTTCGGATGCTCGACCACAATTTTATAATCCAAGATTTAACTTGTGCTGGGACTGTAAATATGTTGTGTCAACCCGTGATCCAACCCAAACTCGACCAGTAAACTCCTATCTGATTGATTTTTAAACTTTTGCGGCCCAGGTGTGGATAAAAGGTGTCGTTTTATTTGAGGACAAGTTGGGAAAACTTCCTGTGGATGTAGTATACCGTAGGTGATGGCTTTATTTTATTTATCTACTATTTACTTAAAGATAACTCCAATATCTTAGAGATAACTCTTAAAATATTCTTTCACTAATTAAAAAAATGATATCTATATCTCTTCTTGAAAATTAAAAATGATACATTTTGATGGAAATAGATGAAATAAGGAAGTTGAGGTTTTTCTATAAATTGATAAGAAAGTTAAGGTTTCTCTATAAATTAAGATTTCTTCTTGAAATTTTTTATACGAGATAAAAATATATAAAAGGCATAGAGAGATTGGATCCTTAATCAAAAGTAAATCCTAAAGGCATACATCACCTCATTAATTGAAAGCATTCAATGGAGAAGTTATGGAAGGTAAATTATAGACAAAGTTCAATAGCTGAAGATAATTTATTGATCTTGACATTTAATATATTTGATCTATACAACATGCCGTATATATGCATAGATTTATTTCCTAGAGTTGGTATTAGAGCTATAATACCTCTACCTTTATTTGTTTGGATTTGAATGAGTGTTTTCATGTTTTTTGCCGGTTGAATAAAGTTCTAATGCTTGAGTTGACAGGCATGAGAAAATATTTTTGTAGAGATCAGTCTAGAAAAACCAAATAGTTAGGGTTGATGATCATTATCTACACCACTTGTTTGTTTAATCTTTAATTTTATATATGATTATTTGAATTAAAAAAAGTAAAAAAGGGAAGTGTATACCTAGAATCACTAGCTCCATGACTTGCACCTTATCCATTGGGCCGAGTCATTATTATTATTATTTTTTGATATGGGTTGGAACCGAATCATTTTGATTTGCATAGAAGCAGAAGATCGACAACCAAAATGACATATAATGCATATATGGATATTGATTTGTTATGGTTCTAGCATGATTTGAATTATATATATTACATATTTTCTTTCTTTAAGTTTAAAATTTCTTGCATTAAAACATGCCACCTAAGCCTCTATGCTTGTTGAGTCTTGCATAGACTGGCCTAAGGGATAAGGGATTAATGAGCTACGGCTGGACGTGTTCTAATTGATGAAAAATTTTATTTAAGATGATAATTTTAAAATTGCATTGATAGATATGCTTGGTATGATAGTGCTCTTGTTATGCATATTAGATTTTATATGCTTAATATAATATAAGGATGTGCAGTTGTAGTATGAAAGAAATATAATGCAAATTCTTTTAGGGTTTGATTGATCAATTAGTGTATAAAAAAGTGGTTATGAAAAGGTAAAGAGATCATAATTTTTAATTGTTTTCATTGACTGATTTGGCCAATTAAATTGGTATCTAAGGAAAGCAACGGGAGACCCGCCTCTCTCTCACTTAATTGGCCAATTTGATTGATTTAGACATTGAATTAAAAATGCTATATTGATTAAGATCACTACCTAATGCTTTCCTTTATGCTAAGATAAATTGGCTAATCTGTATGCATATAATAGAGTTGGAATGTCATGTGGTTAATATGATTTAATTAATTAAGGACTAGCCACATCATCTTTAATTAATCAAAATTATATATTGGGTTGCAATGATCATATGAAATTAGATGATATTAATGATAATTAATTATATATAATGTAATAAATCTTATCCTATAGAAAATTTCATTGCATTTATATAATTAATTAGGGTGGAATAATAAATTATTTTCTTAATGTACCCATATGAATTAAGAAAGGAAGTATAATTTGTTAGTCACATTATTAAGTTAATGAATCTATTTAAGTATAATAACTTAGCCCACATGTAATTATTATATGCTATTGATTCATATTATTGCATGCTTACATTGGTAAGACATTGTATTAAGTTTTATGCCTCAATTTTAGTTACATAAATACGATTGTTTATTTACTTTATGTAGCTATTTTACCTATGAATATTTGATATAAATATGAAAATTTTAATTTAAGTGGTGATAATTATAAAGTGTGGAAAGAAAGAATTTTTTTTAGTTAGGGTGCATGGATATTGACTATGCAATCAAGAAGGATGAACCACCTACAGTTACACCATTAGCACTCAGGCTGAGATCGTTGCGTATGAACAATGGGAGTGATCTAATTGCCTCAGTATGATGTTCATACGTACTAAGATTTATGCTAGTATATGTTGTTTAGTTCCTAAGTACAAAGATGTCAAAGAACTTCTGAAAGCTATTGATGCACAATTTGAGTCTTTAGATAAGGCACTAGTTAGCACCCTAATGATAAAATTATTATCAATGAAGCTCACTACCATCAGAGGTGTGCATGAGCATATCATAAAGATGAGAAACATTGCGGCTCATTTAAAATCCCTAGAGGTTGAGATGTTAGAATCTTTTTTTATGTATTTTATTCTAAATTCACTCCCATAGCATTATAGTCCTTTCAAAATATCTTATAACACACATAAGGATAAATGGTCTATTAATAAACTTTTGATCATGTGTGTTCAAGAGGAAGGAAGGTTGGCTGTGAAAATGGGAGAAAGTGCACATTTAGCTACTCAAGAAAAACGTAAAGCCAATCAAGTCAAGCGTAAAGAAAAAGGATAAAATATCTATCCATACAGAAGTCAAGAAGGAATTCAAGTGCTTCTTTTAAAAAAAGAAAGGGCATATGAAGAAGGATTGCCTCAAATACAAGGCTTGGCTTGATAAGAAAGGTATTCTAATCTTATTTGTTTGTTATGAATGCAATATGGTTAGTGTTTGTCATAACACATAGTGGATTAATTTTGGTTTTACAATCCATGTTTCAAATACCTTGTACGGTTTTTTAAATAAAAAAAACTAGTGGAAAGTGAATAATGCATCTATTCAAGAAGCAAGATGAGTTCACATGTGGAAGCAATTGGGATGTGCAGACTTATTTTAGATTCTGACTTTATTTTAGATTTAGAAAAGTCTTTTTATATTTCAAGTTTTTCAAGAAATTTGATTTCTGTGTCAACGCTTGTACTCTCAGGATATTCCTTTAATTTTTATGAAAACTACGTTGGTTTATTTTATAAATCTAAAATTGTTGGGAATGGTACATTGTCTGATAATCTTTTTCAAATCAATTTGCAAAACAATGCCCCTTATAATATAATGCACACCCAAACTAACACATATATTCAAAGATATTTTGTGAATGAGAATTCTTTTATTTTGCGGCATCGAAGATTAGTCACATCTCTATTGAGAGAATCAAAAGATTAGTAAATGATGGAGTACTTAATACTCTTGATTTTACTAATTTTAGGACTTGTGTCGACTGCATAAAGGGAAAGCAAACCAATAAGTCTAAGAAATATGCCAAGAAGAGTTCACAAATATTAAAAATTATACATACAAATATCCGTAGTCCAGATATGGACTCATATAGTCAGAAATACTTTATCTCATTTATTGATGACTATTCATGATATATGTATCTCTACTTGCTTCATAATAAAAATGAAGCATTAGATGCCTTTAAGGTGTTCAAGGCAGAAGTAGAAAAATAATGCAGCAAGCAAATTATGATCGTAAGGTTAGATAGATGTAAAAAATACTATGATAGATACACTGATGATGGATAAACACCTAGTCTGTTTGCTCGATTTCTTGAGAAAATTAAAATTATTGTACAATACAGCATGCTAGGGTCTCCAGACCAAAATGATGTAGCTGAAAGAAGAAACCAAACATTATTGGACATGGTAAGGAGTATGCTTAGCAGCTTCAAGCTTCCTAAATCCTTATGGACTGAAGCTCTTAAAATGACCACATATATATTGAACCGAGTTTCAACAAAGGTTGTTTCCAAAATGTTATTTGATTTATTTAAAGGTTAAAAACCAGTTTGCGATATATGCATGTTTGGGAATGCCCATATGAAGTAAGATTTATAATCCACAAGAAAGAAAACTAAACCCAAGAATTATAAGTGAATATTTTATTGGATATGTTGAAAATTTTAAGGGTTATGAATTTTATTGTCCATCTTACACAGGATTGTGGAATCAAGAATGCAAATTTTTTTTAGAATGACTTGATAAGAAAAAGTGATCAATCTCAGCATTTAGCTTCTTCTGAGAAAGAATATTCATGTTGGCCCAGATGGCAACCCAAGAGGGGGGTGAATTGGGATCTTAAGAATTTAACCTTTTGAAACTATGTGCTTTGAATTACAAGAGATTAAGTGCAAGATAAATGCTAAGCACAAATAAAGAGATAGAGTTAGAGAGTCAAAACACGATAAACACAAAGATTTTATAGTGGTTTGGTGTATCCAACACCTACGTCCACTCCTAAGTATCACTTGGGTCCACACTATAATCTACTTGATTACAGCCGAGTTATTTTACAAGCACACAACTCAAAACTTATTGTTTCTCCCAGGATCACAATGAACCCAGTTGGTTTTCCGGGCTCACCAGCATACAACCCAACCACAAGCTATCCTTAGCTTGTACCGAGGTATACTACCTCCACTAATTCAATCCCCTGATTGAATCAGCAAACACAAATGGAAAATAGAGTTTAGAGTACAAAACAGCTCCTTTAAATGAGCAAATATGTAAATAAATAAGCAAGGTCAGAGAAGCCTGATTGAAGCTCTTTGAATGTATGCTTTTCTTCTTTTCCTCTTCTCCTTTGAAAGATTGAATCAGGGCCTCAGCTCAGATTCTTCACTGAAATTTGCAGTTGAGAAGTTGAGGATTTGGGGCTTTTGCTTTCTCTCTTCAAATGTTGAAAATCTCCTTGATTTGAACTTGAGAAGCTTGTGGATTTCTCTTTGAACTTTCTGAGGATGATGGATTTGAGCTCTAAGTCTTTCCTCTTGATTTCTCTCTCTTTTTCACAGAGTATTTTTCTTGATTTTTCTTCTTTTCTTTTGTATGTGCTCTCTCTATTCAAACGAACGATTTTTCCCTTTATATAGATCTCTTAATCCAGGTTTAGGTGGAAAATATAGCCGTTGTGAGATGTATGGATTATTCTATACATAAAGAAAATAGCCGTTAGAGGTTAGGTGAAAAGAAATCTTACAGTTGAAGTCCGTTCTAACAGATAAAAAATTTGTTCCTGACAGGTTGGAGTCGGCTCCAACTTTCAGGTGTCGGCTCCAAGTCGGGTGTTCAAAAATAGTAAAGAAAAGTTGTTGGGGAGTCGGCTCCGAGAAAGGTAAGTGTCGGCTCGTCGCTTTCGGGAGTCAGCTCCGGAAACTGTAAGTGTCGGCTCCAAAAAAGTCCATAAAAACACGCTCTCTATTTTTAGGTTAGAGTCGGCTCCAGAAACTCATGTGTCGGCTCCCGAAATCTCAGGTGTCGGCTCCAGAAACTGAAACAGAATGCACTTCTCTGTATCTCAGGTTGGAGTCGGCTCCGAAACCTTGGGTGTCGACTCCAGACCATGCCAAAATACCAGAAAACCTTCTGAGATGCCTTGGTGTCGGCTCCTGACTATTTGGGTATCGACTCCAAGCTCTGAACTATGAAAAGTTCTTTTAAAACATTGATTCAAAACATGTTTCTTTATTCTTTTTGATTGATCAAACATTTTTAATCCCTGAAACACTTGTTAAATCTATTAGAAACAAAATGAATATACTCATGTCTTTTATTAATCATCATAATCAATAATTGGGTCAACAATCTCCCCCTTTTTGATGGTTATAAAAATATTGAGTATATGCATGATTAAACAATAAGATTTTCAAATCAAATTTTTCAAATATTTATTCCTCACAGGTAAGCTCCCCCTGAATGATGTAGCTTCCCCTATGATACTCAATTTAACATCTATTCTTTCTTTTTTAACAGTAAACTTTTAATGTTTGATACCAATTAAACCGTTATATCAATTTTAACATCTATTCATCCTTTCAATGCATATACGATAATTACTTCTCCTTATATGCAATTAATTAGATGCCAATTAAACAGTTATTTGTTCCAATGCATCTACAAATATGCAATTAAATGCTTTTCCCTTTTATAACTTTCAATGCATATACGACTATCAATTACTTCTCTTCCTTTTTTGTAATCAACAAAAAGGTTACGAAGTTTTAAGTGAAATGACAAAGTTGATAGATGCTTTAAAGATCAAATGACATTCATTAAGTATCAAATAAGTTCATTATATCATAATGTCAAACATTAGATCATATTGCAAAAAGAAACTTCATTACATCAAAATTTCAAACTAAACTCCATTACATCAGAACTTTAATGAAAAGTAAATCAACATCAAACTAAACATCATCAAAGAACTTCATTACAATATAATCAGAGATTAGTTCTAAGAAGTCTTTGCAAATCTTCTAATATTTTTCCCATTCCTTCACTTTGAGTTCTTACAAATTCTTTTAGTCTTCTATCAACAAATCCACATGCGGTCATAATTTTGTCCTGAAGCTCAGCATTGTATTTGGATTAGGTCTCTGAATCTCCACCAATATCTTTAAGCTCTTCAAAAATATTCTTGAGATCATTCTTCAAAGCTTCTGCTGAGGCTCCAACTGTAGACTCAATTTTACCAATTCTTTCATCCAAAGAATAAAGGATCTCTCTCAGGTTCATGAATTGGCTATCTAGCTTAGATTTCATTTCTTTCTTGTGAGTAGCAAAAATACTTCTAAGCTGTTCTAACTAAATATCAGAAAAACCAATAGATGACTGACCAAAAGTGGAAGGAATAGGTGGAGCTAGAGGTACATTCTGACTGGGCTCTGGTGAGCTGTGTCTCACAGATGGTCCTGCCTCAGAAGGGCCAGGCACATTAGTCTCAGCAACCCTGTCTCCAGTATGACCTTTTCTCTCCCATTTACCATCCACTTTCACAAATCCAATCCTGTGCACAGTAGCTAAGCTGTAGTAGTCAGTGTGCCTTAGGTTTTTCGATGGCTCATTCTCAGAAATAACTACTCCTTGACTTCTAAATGCCATGGTTAGGATCATTTCGTAAGGCAATGAAGATCTCCTTTTGCCCTCGGCCTCAGCCATATACCATATCATCATTCCAGCAAGATTTATTGGCTGACCCATCAAGATACTATCCATAACTACAATGTCTCGCTCTGAGACATACTCAAAACGGCCAGTCTTGGAAAATAGAATCATACTACAAATGTTATGCAACAGCCTAAGCTCAAATGGCAATTGGTTTGCCCTAATCTCTTCAAATTCAGTTACATCCCTTCCTAACATCCTTGACAAAGCATCTGATCTCTCACTGTAAATGTTTGCAACAAATCCAGTGACAGGAATACTTAACAGATTTCCTAAAATTTAAAATGTGAGATGAATTCTCTTCCCTCTTACTGAACTAACAATTCCACCATCTCCTCTAGATAAATTCAGGTAAAATTCTTTAACAAGAGCTGGATAAGTAGGAACATCCAAAGAACAAACCTTATCCCAACCGAGTTCTTTAATCTGTCTACTGATCCCAAAACCTTCGGCTTCAAAGAAATCGAAATCTACTTTCCTACCCATGGTTATGACTCGCCCAGCAAGGGTATCTACCTATGGAGAGGAGGGGCTTGGATTATCTGAGAGAGTTGAAGAGGAATTATCACTTGGAGTAGGTTCACGGACGGGATGCCGAGCCGTACGCTTCCTTGTAGCTACGAGAGCATCAAAGACCGATCCCCTATGCTTAGGTGCCATAGGAATCTTAGGGAATGGTTGATTTGAGGAGTATTTGGCTTTGGAAAGTTTGGAGAGGGTTTGGCAAAGATTTGGAGAGGGTTTGGAGAAGATAAAAATTGAGAAGGTATCGACTCTGTCCTAATATAGTCAATTTGGGTCCACCAGGTGTCGACTCCTGCAAAGTCGGGTATCGACTCCAAGTCGCTAACACAGTTAGCACCCGAACTGGAGTCAGCTCCGCTTAAGCGGGTGTCGACTCCAAGGTTAGAGACCGAGAGTGACACAGAAGAGGTGTCGATTCCTCAAATTAAGGTGTCGACTCCACTGACAGTTTTAGAGAAAAAAATAGGAGAGTTTCAAACATCTGAAACTTGTCGAAATAAAGTCAATAAGTTTAAAAAAATCTTTGAAATGTGGATAATCAAATTGCTCAAATGACTAGATAAATTGTCCTTAAAATCATGAAAGGAATCTCAAGAAATTGATAGAAATCCAGTTAGTCATTCCTTGGGGGTTTCAAAGTCATTCCAAAGGATCATAAATTCCTAATTCACCTCTAAGATAACAAATCTCTCTTCACTCAAAGGTTTTGTAAATATGTCAGCTAGTTGTTCTTCAGTACTAACATAATCAAGGCAAATTTCATTGTTAGCTACATGTTCTCTTATAAAATGATATCTAATTTCAATGTGTTTAGTTCTTGAATGTTGGATTGGATTCTTAGTTAAATTGATTGCGCTTGTATTATCACATCTAATAGGAGTTTTATCAAGTGTTATGCCATAATCTTCAAGTTGTCACTTAATCCAAAGGATTTGAGCACAGCAACTTCCAGCTGCAACATATTCTACTTCAGCAGTAGATAATGTAACCGAATTTTGCTTTTTGCTAAACTACGAGATTAAGTTACTTCCTAAGAATTGACATGCATCACTTGTACTTTTTCTATCTAGTTTACATCCAGCATAATCAGAGTCAGAATATCCAATTAAGTTCAGTGTTGAGTCTCTAGAATACCATAATCCTACATTTTTAGTTCCACTTAGATATCTTAAAATTCTTTTCACAACAATTAAGTGAGATTCTTTAGGTTCTGATTGAAATCTAGCACATAGACAAACAACAAATATGATATCTGGTCTACTTGCTGTTAAGTAAAGTAGAGATCCGATCATACCTCTATAGTATTTTTGATCTACCTTCTTACCATCTTCATCTTTGTCTAATTTGCATGAAGGACTCATAGGTGTTCCAAGGGGTTTGATTGATTCCATTCCAAACTTCTTGAGAAGTTTCTTTGTATACTTTGTTTGGTTGATGAAAATTCCCTCTTTACTTTGCTTAATTTGAAGTCCTAGAAAGAAGTTGAGTTCTCCCATCATGCTCATTTCGAATTCACCCTGCATTAACTTAGCAAATTCTTGACACAAGAGATTGTTAGTAGCACCGAATACACTACAAGAGAATTAAAATATTGCGACGCCCAAATGCATCGCAATTGCATCACTAAACATGCTATTGCGACGCAATAGCGACGCAACGAGGGTGTCGCTCAACTGTCCGTCGTAATAACCTTTTGTCGCAATTGCATCGCAATATTGCGACTCTCTGCGACGCTCTTGCGACACCACATTGCGTCGCAATATTGCGACGCATGCAAATGCGTCGCTAAATTTAAAAATAAATTTTTTTAAAAAATTATTATTAAATATTGCGACGCACTAAATTGCGTCGCAATATTTAAAATTAATTTTTAAAATAAAAAAATTATTATTAAATATTACGACGCACTAAATTGGGTCGCAATATTGCGACTCATCCAGCTGCGTCGTAATATTTAATAATAATAATTAATAGCGACGCAATTTGAGTGGCTAATGCATCGTAAATAAAAATTATTTTAAAATATTGCGATGCAAGGTAATTGCATCGTAATATTTATTAAAATTTTTAAGATAAAATAGCGACTCAATTTTAGTCGCTAATGCATCGCTATTAAATTTATTTTTAAATTATTGCGATGCCAGGTCATTGCATTGCAATATTTAATAATAATATTTTAAAAATATTAGCGATCCAATATCAGTCGCTAATGCGTCGCAAATTTTGTTTTTAAAAATATTTAAATGATTAAAAATTAAAACGGTTAATTCAATTTTGCTAAATCTAAATATTGATACAAACATTTTTCATTCAATCCAAACAATAATATTTCAAAAAATAATTTATATATTAAAATTTTGAAGTTTTTACAACATAAAAAAAGAAAAAAAAAATACATCAAGAATCTGAACGATCACGTGGAGGCTGTGGAGGCTGTGGAGGTTGAAGACTCTGCGACAAGCGGCTAACCATATTCCGCAAATAATGCATCTCATCTCGCATGTCTGCAACCTCCTGATTTCGGCCTCGCATACGATCCTCAAAATCCTGCTCGACCTCCTGGCGAATCTCCTCTGCAATAGATCTGCGAAGCTCCTGTAAACGCTCGGGAGGAAGATCAGCAGGAACTCGCGAGCTGGAGGCCTGATGGGGAAAAAATGTAGAAGCTCTAGTGCCCAGACCATAGACCCTGCGGTCTCGTGGCTGGGCACCAACAGCCTCCAAAAACACACGTCGACTCTCTTCTGCTGAGAGTTCGACGGGCGTCTCCCCATCAGTAGAGTCGACCTGCGATGCCTGGGAGCGAAGCTCATCGACTCGTGTCTTGAAATTATGAAATCAACAATAAATGAGTTAATAAATTTTTGAAATAAAATTTTAGAAATTAAACAGATACTACATAAATCTAATTTCTTACCGCAACCTTCCGTGATCGCGTGTCGACCCAGGAGCCGTCCCTCCTGGTGTGTGTCGCCCTGAATAGACGAAACTCACCAGGATCTCCGCCCTCCTGCTCAGTCTATAACAATAAAAAAATGATATTAATACAAATATTTGTAAATAACTAAAATAGTAATTAAAATATTTATGTTTTCTTACCATACGCCGTCTGTGCTCCTGAATCGAAATGGAGCCCGAAGTATGACGGGAGAGACCCGTGCCAGGACCGCCCTTCTCAGATCGGCGGTTCGTGCTGGCTGATGCGGACCTCCTGCGCCAGCCATCGGACTCCCAGGCCTGCTGCCACTCGTGCCAAATACCCTCTGGCACGTGCGCAGGACGCTGACCCGATGACCTCCAACGATGAAGCATGTCGGAGTATCGGCGTCGCGTCAGAGCCTCCCATGCTGCCCTAATGGCATCATGGCTGGCAGGATCCCACGTAAACTTTTTCTGCATTAAAATAAACAGTTAGTTTCTGAATTTATTAACTTTAAAGAATTATATATCACTGATAAATTGTATTTAATAAGTTTACCTGAAACTCAGAAAAATAAAACTCCCTCGTGGCTGGAGATACGTGGCGCCAATCGTAGCCACTGGGATCTGCACGCCTCTGAAAAACGGCGCTGATGTGGCTGGATACATGATGCTGCTCAATGAATCTGTTAAAAAAATGCAAGTTTATAAGTAAATGACTTAAAAACATAAACAAATATTTTTAATTAGTATATACTTACATCCCCTGAGCATCAAGTCTAAGTAAGTGCGGCCGATGGTGGAAGAACTCTCGGAGGTCTGTGCCGATCGGCTGGATGGTAATACTGCTGCAGAGATCGAAGGCTGCGCCTCTGCTGGAGATCCAAACTCTCCATCTCCGACGCTCATGTGATCTGATGTCGCAGGATCCAAACTACGTCTCTGCTCACCCAATCTGTCGTCGGTAGATCTACCTCTGCCCTCATACTGAAAATACTAAAGATTCACACAATTAAATTACGATTAATGATTGACTATGTAAGAATTTAACACTTATAAAAAAAAGTTAAATTTTAAAAAACCTTTATGTTTAATCGTGTCATTTGTTTCGTGAAATGTTGGTTCAACATCCGATGCCGTATCGGATTGCGAATCAGTTTCATTATCATCGGAAGGAAACCGAACATTTGCATCCGCAATTTCTTGGACATCACCACTTGGATCTCTAAGTGATGTTTCAGGAGCCCTTGTGTCGTCCTCAATTGCATGCATTTCCATCTCATCCTCTTGAAATGCAGGGCACTCGGCTGATTGACTTGATGAACTCTCCTCTAATACGATTGTTGAACGTGGGACGATTTTAGAAACGGCCCACCAATCTCGCTTGTCGTTGCGCAAACTTGGATATCCGCAGTAAAAGACTTGCTGAGCTTGGGATGCAAGGATGAATGGGTCATATTTCTGCAATCTTCGTCGATGGTTCACTTCAACCAAATTATAGTCGTTATGAACCCTTTTGCCCACAGGAATTATCGGATCGAACCAATCACAACGAAACAATACGGTTCGTTTTAAAGGCCAACCGGGATATTCAACTTCAACCACCTCTACTAACTTTCCATAATAATCCTGCATATTTGCTCCAACACTTTCTCCTTTACACACACGCCCCAGTTCTGAGTGCCTCTTGAAGCTGCTAATCGTTCAATCTGAAATTTGTACCCATTTACAAAATAGCCAGTAGAGGTTGTTACGGTCTTCAATGGCCATTGCGATAGACATTTAATGAAAATATTGTCGGTTGTCGACCATGGACCGTTGACCTATAAATTAATAAGCTATTGACATCCAATTCAAAAAATAATTGCCATTATCGAAATTGATTGAGTGATACTACTCACAAATTCATAAAACCAGTAAGCAAACTCCGTTTCTAATTTCTGCCCAATTGCAACTTGACTGATGTCGGGATTCATCTGTCGTTGTCTATCACAAAACATCCTTATGGGATGAAAAGGATGAAAACTACTGTTAGAAATTAAATATTATGGTATATTATTATATAAATTTAAATTTTCAATTTAGCATTGAAGTATACACTTACTCAATATATGGATCGACTTCTCGACAGTTCATTAGGATGTAATAATGTGCTGCATTATACTCCATATCGCTAAGATTTCTTGACTTCTGCCCACCAAATGAACGGCCGATAGCTTTAAAAATTGATATTCTACCGTCATTAGCTTCTGCTTCGTCCACACATACGTCATCGTTACGACCATGATTTCGGCTCCTCGTGTGGACGTGACCCTCAAAGTAATGCGAGGCAAAAGCTGAAACTTCTTCGACCAAGTGTGCATTGCATATAGAACCTTCAACCCTTGCCTTATTACGCACATTATTTTTTAACTTCTTAAGATACCTATATGTAAAGTTGCAACAAAAAATTAACGAATTTTTCAAGCAATGAAATAATATTTCAAATGTCAACATATCTTAATGATGTATATATTTACCTCTCGAAAGGATACATCCAGCGATACTGCACGGGACCAGCTATGCTCGCTTCGTATGGCAAGTGAACCGGTAAATGCTCCATTGAGTCAAAAAAACTGGGAGGAAATATTCGCTCAAGCTTGCATAAAATAATTGGAATTTCCTCCTCAAGCCTTGCCATGGATGCAGAAGTAATGACTGCGGCAGATAACTCCTTGAAGAATAAGCTGAGCTCCGTAATTGCCTTCCAGACATGTTGCGGAAGCAACTCACGAAAAGCTATAGGTAATAATCGTTGCATGAAAACATGGCAGTCATGGCTCTTCATGCCGAACAACTTGAGCTTATGCATGTCCACACACCTACCGATATTTGAGGCATAACCATCTGGAAATTTTAACCCTCTAAGCCAGTTACATAAAACTTCTCGTGAATTTCTGTCAGAGTGTAACATGCTTTAGGATAGGTCCCATCGGCACTCCTTCTCAAATCACCTCTTCTACAGTACTGATTAAGTTCTTCTCTTGACTTTGCAGTATCTTTTGTTTTTCCCGGGATGTTTAGCACCGTGTTAAATATGTTATCAAAGAAATTTTTCTCGATATGCATAACATCCAAGTTGTGCCGGATGAGATTTGTGCTCCAATAAGGCAAATCCCAAAATATACTTCGCTTCTTCCAGTTATGTTCTTTACATATACGGCTATTTATTCTATCTGCATCTGGTTCCCATGCATACATCAACCCCAAATTCTCTATAGAATCAAATAGATCCGTGCCGGACCTAACCGGTTCGGCAAATTTTGTGACTGCTTTGTTCTTCCGGAAGGCGATCAAGTTACGCCTGTAAGGATGATTTGGGGCAAGAACTTCCTATGGTTATCAAACCATGACTGCTTACCACTCTTCTGCAATGTAAATGCATCCGAATCATACATGCAATGAGGGCATGCCAGACGTCCAGCAGTGCTCCAACCAGACAACATTGCATATGCCGGAAAATCACTTATTGTCCACATCAAAGCAGCTCTCATTAAGAAATTTTGTTTCATAGAAATGTCGTAGGCTACCACTCCTGTTTCCCACAACATTTTCAATTCGGCCACCAACGGTTGCAGAAAGACATCAATCTTTTCCTTAGGATTTGATGGTCCTGGAACCAAAACGGTTAAAAACATTGCAGGATCTTTCATGCACTTCCACGGAGGAAGGTTATATACAGTCAGTATCACAGGCCAACATGAATACTGTTGCCCCGCTTGACCAAATGGTTGGAAGCCATCGGTACAAAGACCTAATCTCACATTCCTTATATCTTCAGCGAAAACAGGATGATTTTCATTGAACTGCTTCCAAGCCTTTGAATCTGATGGATGCCGCATTTCATCCTCTTTAGATTCATGTTCGGCATGCCATCTCATATCAGCAGCT
>UESW01004486.1:769810-821686 GCA_900491605.1 Calamus simplicifolius
AGCCCTGATCCCGATCGGCGACGACCGATCTCGGACCGCGGCAATCCGTCCGAGAACGGCAACGATCCGACGGTTGCGATCGATCCAAGCCCTGATCCCGATCGGCCACGACCTATCTCGGACAGTTGCAATCCGTCCGAGATCGGCGACGATCCGACGGTTGCGATCGATCCAAGCCCTGATCCCGATCGGCGACGACCGATCTCGGACCGTGGCAATCCGTCCGATCGGCATAGATCCGATGGTTGCAATCCGTCCGAGATCGGCGACGATCCGATGGTTGCGATCAATCCAAGCCTTGATCCCGATCGGCGACGACCGATCTCGAAACGTGGCGATCCGTCCGAGAATGGCGACGATCCAACGGTTGCGATCGATCCAAGCCCTGATCCCGATCGGCCACGACCGATCTCGAACTGTGGCGATCCGTCCGAGATCGGTGACGATCCAACGGTTGCGATCGATCCAAGCCCTGATCCCGATCGGCGACGACCGATCTCGGACCGTAGCAATCCGTCCGAGATCGGCGACGATCCGATGGTTGCGATCGATCCAAGCCCTGATCCCCATCGGCGACGACCGATCTTGAACCGCGGTAATCGGTCCAATCTGCAAAGATCCGACGGTTGTGATCGATCCAAGCCGTGATCCCGATCGGCCACGACCTATCTCGGACAGTTGCAATCCGTCCGAGATCGGCGATGATCCGACGGTTGCGATCGATCCAAGCCCTGATCTCGATCGGCGATGACCGATCTCGGACCGTGGCAATCCGTCCGAGATCGGCGACGATCCGACGGTTGCGATCGATCCAAGCCCTGATCCCGATCGGCGATGACCGATCTTGGACCGCGGCAATCAGTCCGATCTGCAAAGATCCGACGGTTGCGATCGATCCAAGCCGTGATCACGATCGGCCACGACCTATCTCGGACAGTTGCCATCCGTTCGAGATCGGCGATGATCCGACGGTTGCGATCGATCCAAGCCCTGATCCCGATCGGCGATGACCGATCTCGGACCGTGGCAAATATGTCCGATCGGCGATGATCCGACGGTTGCGATCGATCCAAGCCCTGATCCCGATCGGCGATGATCGATCTTGGACCGGGCAATCAGTCCGATCTGCAAAGATCCGACGGTTGCGATCGATCCAAGCCGTGATCACGATCGGCCACGACCTATCTCGGACAGTTGCCATTTGTCCGAGATCGGCGACGATCCAATGGTTGCGATCGATCCAAGCCCTGATCCCGATCGGCGACGACCGATCTCGGACCGCGGCAATCCGTCCGAGAACGGCAACGATCCGACGGTTGCGATCGATCCAAGCCCTGATCCCGATCGGCCACGACCTATCTCGGACAGTTGCAATCAGTCCGAGATCGGCGACGATCCGACGGTTGCGATCGATCCAAGCCCTGATCCCGATCGGCGACGACCGATCTCGGACCGTGGCAATCTGTCCGATCGGCAAAGATTCGACGGTTGCGATCGATCCAAGCCGTGATCCCGATCGGCCACGACCTATCTCGGACAGTTGCCATCCGTCCGAGATCGGCGACGATCCGACGGTTGCGATTGATCCAAGCCCTGATCCCGATCGGCGATGACTGATCTCGGACCGTGGCAATCGGTCCGATCTGCAAGATCTGACGGTTGCGATCGATCCAAGCCGTGATCCCGATCGGCCATGACCTATCTCGGACAGTTGCAATCCGTCCGAGATCGGCGACGATCCGACGGTTGCGATCGATCCAAGCCCTGATCCCGATCGGCGACGACCGATCTCGGACCGTGGCAATCCGTCCGAGATCGGCGACGATCCGACGGTTGCCATCGATCTAAGCCCTGATCTCGATCGGCGACGACCGATCTCGGACCACGGCAATCGGTCCGATCTGCAAAGATCCGACGATTGCGATCGATCCAAGCCATGATCCCGATCGGCCACGACCTATCTCGGACAGTTGCAATCCGTCCGAGATCGGCGATGATCCGACGGTTGCGATCGATCCAAGCCCTGATCCCGATCGGCGACGACGTTCTTGGACCGCGGCAATCCGTCCGAGAACGACAACGATCTGATGGTTGCGATCGATCCAAGCCCTGATCTCGATCGGCCATGACCTATCTCGGACAGTTTGCAATCCGTCCAAGATCGGCGACGATCCGACGGTTGCGATCGATCCAAGCCCTGATCCCGATCGGCGACGACCGATCTCGGACAGTTGCAATCCGTCCGAGATCGGCGACGATCCGATGGTTGCGATCGATCCAAGCCCTGATCCCGATCGGCGACGACCGATCTCAGACCGCGGCAATCCGTCCGAGAATGGCAACGATCCGACGGTTGCGATCGATCCAAGCCCTGATCCCGATCGGCCACGACCTATCTCGGACAGTTGCAATCCGTCCGAGATCGGCGACGATCCGACGGTTGCGATCGATCCAAGCCCTGATCCTGATCGGCCACGACCGATCTCGAACTTGGCGATCCGTCCGAGAACGGCGACGATCCGACGGTTGCGATCGATCCAAGCCCTGATCCCGATCGGCCATGACCGATCTCGGACCGTGGCGATCCGTCCGAGATCGGTAACGATCCAACGGTTGCGATCGATCCAAGCCCTGATCCCGATCGGCGACGACCGATCTCGGACCGTGGCAATCCGTCCGAGATCGACGACGATCCGACGGTTGCGATCGATCCAAGCCCTGATCCCGATCGGCGACGACCGATCTCGGACCGCGGCAATCCGTCCGAGAACGGCAACGATCCGACGGTTGCGATCGATCCAAGCCCTGATCCCGATCGGCCACAACCTATCTCGGACAGTTGCAATCCGTCCGAGATCGGCGATGATCCGACGGTTGCGATCGATCCAAGCCCTGGTCCTGATTGGCGACGATCGATCTCGAACCGCGGCAATCGGTCCGATCTGCAAAGATCCGACGGTTGTGATCGATCCAAGCCGTGATCCCGATCGGCCACGACCTATCTCGGACAGTTGCCATCCGTCCGAGATCGGCGACGATCCGATGGTTGCGATCGATCCAAGCCCTGATCCCGATCGGCGACGACCGATCTCGGACCGCGGCAATCCGTCCGAGAACGGTAACGATCCGACGGTTGTGATCGATCCAAGCCCTGATCCCGATCGGCCACGACCTATCTCGGACATTGCAATCCGTCCGAGATCAGCAACGATCCGACGGTTGCGATCGATCCAAGCCCTGATCCTGATTGGCGACGACCGATCTCGGACCGTGGCAATCCGTCCGATCGGCAAAGATCCGACGGTTGCGATCGATCCAAGCCGTGATCTCGATCGGCCACGACCTATCTTGGACAGTTGCCATCCGTCCGAGATCGGCGACGATCCGACGGTTGCGATCGATCCAAGCTGTGATCTCGATCGGCGACGACCGATCTTGGACCGCGGCAATCGGTCCGATCTGCAAAGATCCGACGGTTGCGATCGATCCAAGCCGTGATCCCGATCGGCCACGACCTATCTCGGACAGTTGCAATCCGTCCGAGATCGGCGACGATCCGACGATTGCGATCGATCCAAGCCCTGATCCCGATCGGCGACGACCGATCTCGGACCGTGGCAATCCGTTCGAGATCGCGACGATCCGACGGTTGCGATCGATCTAAACCCTGATCCCGATCGGCGATGATCGATCTCGGACCGCGGCATCGGTCCGATCTGCAAAGATCCGACGGTTGCGATCGATCCAAGCCGTGATCCCGATCGGCCACGACCTATCTCGGATAGTTGCAATCCGTCCGAGATCGGCGACGATCCGACGGTTGCGATCGATCCAAGCCCTGATCCCGATCGGCGACGACCGATCTCGGACCGGGCAATCCGTCCGAGAACGGCAACGATCCGACGGTTGCGATCGATCCAAGCCCTGATCCCGATCGGCCACGACCTATCTCGGACAGTTGCAATCCATCCGAGATCGGCAACGATCTGACGGTTGCAATCGATCCAAGCCCTGATCCCGATCAGCGACGACCGATCTTGGACAGTTGCAATCCGTCCGAGATCGGCGATGATCCAACGGTTGCGATCGATCCAAGCCCTGATCCCGATCGGCGACGACCGATCTCGGACCGCGGCAATCCGTCCGAGAACGGCAACGATCCGATGGTTGCGATCGATCCAAGCCCTGATCCCGATCGGCCACGACCTATCTCGGACAGTTGCAATCCGTCCGAGATCGGCGACGATCCGACGGTTGCGATCGATCCAAGCCCTGATCCCGATCGGCCATGACCGATCTCGAAACGTGGCGATCCGTCCGAGAACGGTGACGATCCGACGGTTGCGATCGATCCAAGCCCTGATCCCGATCGGCGATGACCAATCGCGGACCGCGGCAATCGGTCCGATCGGCAAAGATCCGACGGTTGCGATCGATCCAAGCCATGATCCCGATCGGCCACGACCTATCTCGGACAGTTGCAATCCGTCCGAGATCGGCGACGATCCGACGGTTGCGATCGATCCAGGCCCTGATCCCGATCGGCCACGACCGATCTCGAAACGTGGCGATCGGTCCGATCGGCGATGATCCGAGGGTTGCGATCGATCCAAGCCCTTATTCCGATCGGTCACGATCGATTTTGGACTGATTGCTACTTAACATAATTAATTTTTTTAAATATATTACAACGCAAAGGGTTGCGTCATATTTTTTAATATGATAATTATAATATAAAAAATTAATTTTAATTCTAATAATTATGATGCAACAAGTACGTCGCTATATTAAAACATAATTTTTCTAATTAATTTTTTGGCTTATTACGTCGCTAATGCGTATCTATTTAACATAATTAATTTTTTAAAAATATTGCAACTCACTGTGTTACGTCGCAATTATTTTTTCTCATATTTATAATTTATAAAATTTAATTTATTTAAATAATTACGATACAGTTATTGCGTCGCTAAATTAAAAATAATTTTAATTTATTTTCTGGTTTATTGCGTCGCTAATGCGTTGCTATTTAAAATATTTAATTTTTTTCAAAATATTGCGACGCACTGGGTGGCGTCGCAATATTTTTAAAATATTAATACTGTAAAAAATAAATTCCATTTAAATTATTTACGACGCAATTGTTGCGTCGCTAAATTAAAAATAATTTTTCTATTTTTCTAGTTTATTGCATCGCTAAGGCGTCGCTATTTAAAATATTTAATTCTTTTCAAAACATTGCGACGCACTGTTATGCGTCGCAATATTTTGTAAACTATTTGTACTTTAAACAATATAATTTCATTTAAATTATTTGTGACGCATTGTTGCGTCGCTAAATTAAAAATAATTTTTCTTATTTTCTAGTTTATTGCATCGCTAATGCGTCGCTATTTAATATATTTAATTCTTTTAAAAACATTGCGACGCACTGTGATGCGTCGCAATATTTTTTTCTGATAATTAAATTTTATAAAATTTAATTTCATTTTAATTATTGCGACGCAATTGGTGCGTCACTAAATTAAAAATAATTTTTCTAATTATCTATTTTATTGCATCGCTAATGCGTCACTATTTAAAATATTTAATTCTGTTAAAAACATTGCGACGCAAATATTGCGTCGCAATATTTTTATTGATATTTATATTTCATAAAAAATTAATTTAAAAAATATTGCGATGCAATATTTGCATCACAATATTAAAAATTTAATTTTTTTTTGATTTTCTGGTTAATTGAGTCGCTAATGCGTCGCTAATTGCGTCGCAATATTTTGTTGTCACAGAGGCAATCGCAAAGTGGTCGTAATTTGGCGACGCAATTATGCGTCGCTAAATTTACATCGCTATTTCAGTATTTTCTTGTAGTGAATTTAAAAAAAAATTTGATGACTTCCTCCTGACTTTATGTTGATAGTATATATATATATATTCATTTGTATTAATTGATTATTGAATGTGATAGCTCATGATTTATGTGGAAAAATAAATCATCATAATCCAAGGCGCTAATATTATTAAATTATTAATTAATGTTCACCAAAGTGACTTAATTAATTAAATTTTAATAATAATGAAGTTAGTATTCAGAGAGATAAATAATGGTGTCTTACAATCCAAATATGCTCAAATTATTGGTAGTCTTATATATTTGATTAACTGCACTCGACCTGACATTGCTTATGCTGTAGGAAGACTAGGCAGATATACCCAATGTCCTAAAAAGGATCATTGGATGGCATTACAAAGAGTGCTTAGATATTTGAAAGGAACCATGAACTATGGTTTAATATATTATGGGACTCCTATTGTATTAGAAGGGTATTGTGATGCTAACTGGATTTCAGACTCTGATGAGATGAAATCCACTAGCGGATATGTGTTTATCCTTGGAGGAGGAGCAGTGTCATGGAAATCATCTAAGCAAACATATATAGCTCGGTCTACAATGGAATCCGAGTTTATTGCTTTGGAGAAGGCTGGGATTGAGGCCGAATGGCTCAGGAATCTTTAGGAAAATCTTCCCATTTGGATGAGACTAGCTCCATTTGTGTCTATACATTGTGATTGTCAGGCTGCCATAGCTAAAGCAAAAAACAAAATTTATAATGAGAAGAGTAGATATACGTCTAAGACATAATATTGTGAGGCAGCTTATTGATGATGGAGTAATATCTTTGGATTATGTAAGGTTAGAGTTGAATTTGGCCGATCTTCTGACTAAGCCTCTAAGCAGAAAGCTTGTGAGCAATACATCGAGGGAAATGGAATTATATCCAGATCAAAAGTTGAAGTGATAGTAACCCAACCTTCATGAATGGAGATCCCGGGAAGAAGGTTCATATGGAAAAATAATTCACTGGACAACTTGGAGTATACTATCATAATTATTTATATTGTGAAATCCTTTCTATGGTGTGAGATAGTATTATGCAGTGTTTAGGTTGAACTAATATGTGAAGTTCTTAATGGATGTCATAGCCTAATTTGGGTGGTATACAAAACTGCAGTGTATACTTGATGACAATCCACCTATATAAGTATGGAGATGGTGGCCGCTTCCTATGAGACTTGGTTAAGATCTCTAGAGTACTCATGAATATCCAGGTAGACCCATGGCCGAAACGTGTCAATCCGCTTGAACAACCGAATTCTGAGAGATGGAATGTGAGTTATAAGTCAATGATCTAATAAAAGAAGGATTGGTTCATAGAAACTTAGTTTCACCAATATTTTATGGATTACACTTATTTTCTCTATGCCTGGTTCATAGTCACATAGACACAATGGCTTATGCATTACATTCTTAAAGTTCCTTCTAAAGTTTGTCATCTTTTGAATATTGAAATAGTGGGGGATTGTTGGAAATATAGTGTGTTTCAATATTCAAAAGCCTTTTGACTTGATAAGTCATTTTATCTTATACGTCGTTCTCAACCGGTAGGGATAAGTCTTTTTTTTTTCTTTTTGACCAGCTTTTGACTTATACATGACATGACTGACCAATCGACCTTTGGACTGAATCGTCATTCCCGTTAGATTGATTCGTCACTTCGACCGGTGCTTGCTTTCTTATAAATATTCGAAGCAATACCGGTGTTTAACTCATTCAAATTTTATGCTTTCCATTCCATCCTTTTTCAGAGATTCATTCCTTCATCCTTATCCAGTCTAGAGATTCATTTCTTTGCTTTGTTCTTATCCAAAGAGAAGGAAATCATCTCGGTTGTTCATCCTCTTCTGACATTGGTGTGTGCACACCTGTTAGAAGACTTTGCTATTGTATCCTGGAGGGTAGTCGTGCTCTGATCTTCTGCACTGAGATATTATATTCGAGAGGCGCGAATTTACTCTTAAGGATAGTGCCTTGCATGCCACAGCATCTTCTCAAATACATTCAAATAGATAAATCATCCCGGGTACTGTCTTTTCCTCAAACTTATCCAACAAATTCCTTGGACCGTCCACTGGGACTGAGAGCTTATGCGGATAGCAACTTTCAGCTCAAATAAAACAAAGCCTGGCCTCCGATTGAGGAGGTCATGCAAGCTAGTGTTGTTTTCCTCATTTGTTTGAGTTCCTCAGGAGAGAGGATTTTTCACAACTTTACAGTTTGAAGTTGCTTGGGCGCCGCTGCCTAACATTGCCTTGGAGGCATGAAAGAACGCCGAAGTTGTGATTGATCATGGAGTCTGTTGATATTTGCTAAACTCCTTTCGTACCCATATTGATGATGCCAAGAACAGGTTGTGTGGGCAATGGGTAATGTTGCTGGTAATTCCCCAGGATGCCTGACCTTTTTCTGGCTAATGATTGCATTGGTTCCATTGCTGACATGGTTAAACGAATATGCCAAGCTCCCAATGCCACTTGGATTTGTCAAACTTGTAGAGCCTGGTGTGGTACTCCAAAGCTTAAATCTTAGGGTAGAGGTTTGTAGGCTCCACAGGGTTAAGGCCCAGGTTGTTGGGTCTTGAGGGGGCTAGTCTATCATTGGGCTGGGTTTGGGCCCAAGGTGTGGGTTGGTCCAAGGGAGTTTTTTAGGGTTTATTATCCATATAATAAGGCACCGGTTCATGTGTGGTGCTGGTTTTATTTTGGTGGCCGTCATGGGGACGGGTTATATATAGTCATGTAACGATGATGATTATAGATGAATGAAAGAAACCCTTTTCTCCCTAGAATAAGCTATCCCTTCTCTTCCTCCTCCTCTCTTTCTCACATATAGATGCCCTAGGTTTCTAGGGTTTTATTGCTGCCATCTCTGCCCTAGCCATCTTCTTGGAGCCGCCTCTCTCAAGAAGGAGAAGGAAGAAACCCTAGCAGTACCTTCTCTTGGGCAGCGTCTCTTGATTTTCTGGATCAGATCTGAAGGTTCACGTGAGGAAGAAGAGAGGCCACGACCCTCTCTTACAATCTTGGGGCGCAAGAAACCAAAGAAAATCCTAGTTGCTAATCAATCTGGGAAGATTACCAAGATCAAGATCCAAAATTCTGCTGCAGAAATTTCAGCAGGGATATCATCTCGCTTCCGCATCTCCACACGACTTGGGGCTGGTCGAATATGTGCTATGCTCCAAGGGTAGAAAGAGAACGATCCACCCTTCAAAACTTCTGCCAGGGAAAGCCACAGCCATATTCTTTTGAGCAGGCAAGAACATCGTCGCAGTGATGATGCAAAGTATTGAAAGTGATTACAACTTCTTAAAAATTAAAGATTAATTTTAATAATCCTAACAAACTTTGTAATGAATAAATTTTAATTCTTATGGAACATAAATTCTAATCTTCGTAGGACGTGATTAACTTCTTCTTTATATATGCACATGTAATTCTGATCATAGGATATCATCAAGTATCAGTGAGAGGGTAAGAGAAATAAAGAATTCTGAAGATGGGTTGTAGTTCCGCTGTGAGCTTAGAATGTTAATATGTAAGATAGAGTTAAGAAGGGGAAAAAAAAATTATAAATAGGTTCTTAATTTGTTATTATATTTAATAATATATATTATTATTATTATTTGTCTTACATTGATAGTTGTAACAATTTGGGCCCACGGGTCCGTTCCGTTACAAGAAAGCAAGACGGACAAGGTTCACACCAACTTGGGCCACCACAGCCCAAAAGGGATCCAATTAGTGCTTGTCCATCTTCTTAACGGGTTATAAACCACTCAACCAACTCCCAATTTCTCGATGAGGGACAATTGGGAAGGGCATCACAATCTACCCCTTTATAGAGGCGACGCCTCGTCGTCAGGGGTAATTGATCACAACCACTAGGCAGACATGGATTTAGAGATAGCCCCACAGGTCCAAGACGTGACTCCCATCCCCTATGGATGTAGCACTTTGCCCTGTGTGGCACTTAGATCCTGTACTTCCGGCTGGTGCATAGCTCTGATACCATATTATAATAACCCGGGCCTATGGGACCATTTTGTTACAAGAAAGCAAGACGGACAAGATCCACACCAACTTAAGCCACCACAGCTCAAAAGGATCCAATTGGTGTTGTCCATCTTCTTAACTGGTTATAAATCACTCAACCAACTCTCAATTTTTCGATGAAAATAATTGGAGGAGGGGCATCACAATAGTACTGCTTTGCAGCTAAGAAATTGAATACCTGATCAACATATATATTACAAATCCTTGTAGTACAAAATCTTTAAACCTTTTTAACATGGCAGGAAGCATTGGATGCTGCAATCAATCTGAGTACTTGTTGCTGCCCAAGCCAAGTTCTTTAAATAAGAAACAGCTGTTGCTGTTGTAACAGCAACAACAGGTGTTAGTGAGTTAGGCTTTAGCTCAAAAGTGGAAGGGGGATTCGATCCCATTTCTAGAAAAGGGAACAAAGGTCCCCAATGTGGGGATAATATTTATTGTCTAAGGAAAAAGAAGGGAAAATATAAGTATCAAAAGAAAGGGTCCAAAGGTCAAATAGGTGGAAGTCTGACCTTGTAGATCCATAAACCAGGTCCCCCCACAGCTCACAAACACAATAAGAACACACTTCCCTTCGAATCTTTTCACTTGTTCTTTTCTTTGGGCCAAAGGAAAAGCCGTATGGCCCCTGAGGACCGCTTACAAAATAAGCTAATTAAAGAGGAGTGGCCAGTGGCCACTCTTTCCATCCATCGATATTGATCCCCCCTTCGCTCGCTTAACCTCGAAGGCACCCGCCGCAAAGCAAGTTGCCGACGAGACGAAAAGTCCAAGTTTGGTTCTTGGGGCACCGTGCAATTACTTTTCTGGCCCTTACGTGCAAAAACCTAATCTCATCCCATGCACCAAGATGACCCAAAATAACCTCGTCTAATTTATGGCTCATTTAAAAACTGCAATATATTAATCTATAAAATGAGTTTTTTTTTTAATAAACAGGTGAAAAGATGTTGACAGATTAATCTCTCTTTTTCAAAACGCCAACCTTTACGGCATGCCCATAAATTCAAGATGGAGTGATTTTCAGAAATAAAAACAAATAAGAGTTTATTTATGTTAGGATTGAGATGCAGTGCTTAATTTACGTGTGGATCTTGTTATTCTCTCTCTTTCTCTTATCTTTTCGCATTGGCACATGTGTCTAGATTATAACCCTTATCTTATCTATTAGAAAGATGATACAATATTTAGTAATTATAGTTCTAAAATTATTATATATATTAGTAATTAATTAAAAAAATTGAACAACTTAAGGCCATGTTTGAAATAAAAATTAAAAAGGATATTTTTTGAATATTTTTTTTATTTTTAAAAATCATAACTATAAATGATAGCTAAAAATAAGGCTATGTTTGAAATAAGAATAGTAAGACATTTTCTTATTCCTAAAGCTATAATTACAAAGGATAAATCTAAAAATATTAACCAGAGAGGATAACCTATGAAACATGGGTTATCCTTTCAATTTATTTCCTAGGAAAAAGGAATAGCTATTTTTTTCTTAACTTATCTTTTGAGGGTAAAATTGTTATTATAAAAAGCTAATATTTCCTCATCTATCCTCTAGATAAACTCTATCTTGTACACTTATCCAAAATAGCTATTTTTCTATCAAATACTATCTTAAATAAATTTAATATATTTGTGATCATATTTTTAACGAACAAGTAGCAAATGATAATCTTAACAAATAATATGTGTGTTGGTCATCTAACATGCATATCATTTATTAAATATGATGGTGTATGTATCAATTTTTTGGATAAAAATTTGATAATAAAATATAATAAACTAAATTAAGCTTCATTCAAGGTTTAATTTCAAATAATGATAAAGCATTCCCACCTAATATAAAAAAGGAAAAAAAAAACTACATGTTTTTAATAACATATTTCTATTGGATTCCCCTTCCTGGTGGGCCCTAAAGACCATTTTGCTTTGAAAAAACATTAATTAATGATGGCTTAACCTTCAAGAAATGAGGCCAATAAGGTCAAATTGATATGATGGATGACAAAATGGCAATGGTATAATTTTGACAAAATCAACGACTTTTGTGCTGACCCTTTTGGCCGACTTCGGTACCGCTTCAAGTGGATATAAATAGACGATCGAACGGCAGCAAAATTCAATCCCCTCCCTCCAGTCTTCTTAATTTCTACTAGCCGTTTACTTTGAATGCTTCCTTAGCTCCTAATCCCCTTCCTCCTCCTCCTCCTCCTCCCTTGTCCTATATACCAATGAAGCTAACAAACCCTAGCTTCTCGATCCCTCTAGCGACAAAGAAGGCCTCTACAATCGTCGATTCCAGCGAGAACGAACTTGCCTCGTCTCGAGACGTCGAGAGTTGCCGACTTGATGCGTCTTCGCTCCAAAGCTCAAATTTTTCGCCCGATTCCTACTCCTCCAATAGCCTGATTCAAGGTTTCAGGAACTTCAGGAAGAGCAGCGCTCCTTCCAGGTTCCTTTTCTTCCGTGACGACTCGTGGGCGGACTTCCCTCGCGAAGCGTTCGATGTTTTGAGGGCTGGTTTCGTCTCCGGCAAGGCCATTTTAGATGTCTCCGTCGATGGTGGCTCGTATATAATTGACTTCCCACGGATGACTCGGATCGATTCGGAGACGGGAATTTCGAATTCTATCGCTTGGATTGATATCAATGGGCAATGTTTTTTCCCAAGAACGGTTGTGGATGAGAAGAGTCGAAATGCGCCCTGTCGGAAGCTCAAGATCGAAATAAGGGTCGACAAGGGCTCGTCGGTGGCGCCATCGGATGGTAATAATGACTCTCTTAAGAGGAAAAGAGATGACTTCGAGCCCATCGAAGAACACCCCGACGAGAGTCCTGAGGCTGAGGCCTCCACCGCTGCGAGTTTAGACAGGCCGAGATGGCCGGGAGCTGAAGTGCTGGGAGATGGAGATGGGTGGTGTTACGAAGTTGTGAAGAAGTTGTTTCTTGATGGAATGAGGAGGTTTACTGCAGATGCAGTCATCATCACTTCGATCCACAGATGCTCGCATTCCGGCCCCTCGGGGACTCCCGACTGAGAGCTTTTCAGACGCTGATACGAATGACGAAGGCCAGCCGGGGCGACGGCAATGTGAAATTTGGCTGGTATGGAACGCCGGCGATGGATGTGGCCGCCATCGTTTCTCACGGTTTCGGGCAGCGCAACCTGGGTTCCGATGCTTATGGCGTTGGCATCCACCTCTCCCCACATCATTCTCCATTCACAAGGCAATCTAATCTAGTTCTCAGTCTCTTGCTAATTAAGATGTCTTTTTATATATCAACACATGCAGTTCCATGGCATGTACTCATGATCACTCTTCATCTTTTTAAATTCTCTCAGCTCTTTGTTGTCTGAAGCGGATGTTAATGGCGAGAGGCACGTCATATTATGCCGGGTGATCATGGGCAGGTCTGAGAAAGTTGAGGCAGGCTCGATCCAGTTCCATCCTAGCAGCCAGGACTTCGATTCCGGGGTCGATGATCTCGCAAACCCGAGATGGTATATTGTGTGGAATAGTCATATGAATACTCACATTCTGCCCGAGTATGTTGTGAGTTTCAAGTCCCCAACGCTATCTAAAGGTGTTCACTTATCCTTCTTTTCCCCGGCGATCGATCATCCTCTTTCCCTCATCACTGGTGGATCCTCATGGGGTTTGTCTGATTTCATTAGGTCCAGGGAGAATCACGAGTCCATCAAAGAAGCCATGTTTAACAAACCTCTCCTTTCCAAAGCTATTTGCAGAGATGGAAGGATCTCTTCCATCCTCTAGAAGACAAGCTATGGTGATGTTCTACAGTCATTACAAGGTAAATTCTGACGACAAGCTTCTTATCATGCAATATATATATCGTTTTTAAAGTTTCACTGTTATTTTAATCATGATATATATGCCATGTCGTAATGTTTTATACCAAGCGCACCATATTCTTATCGGTATTAAGATTCGGTATGGAATGCATATTGACATGTACATATGATTATAACGTTTCCTTGATTCGATTCTTTGCTTGAATTTGATATTAATATAGAGCTCACTCCTAGATGAATTTAATTTGCTACAGAAATAATTTTTGATCAGCCGATATTTTTTATATTTTAATTAAGTTCATAGGAAATTTATCAATAATGTGGTTTCGATTCATCGAGGTATGCTGAAATACTTTGAGAAAAAGAAAGGCAACAGGGAAAGAGATCTATCATGTTGAGAACTTGATGGTAGCCTACTTTCATTCTACATAACTGTGATATCAAAATGAGATCAGATCATCCTAACTGTTGCATATTTTTCCTCCTATTCAGGCAGGAAAGATGAGCAAAGACATCTTTATTAAACACTTGAGGTCTATTATTGGTGACAAGATACTGGCTTCCACAATTAGAAGAATCCGAGGATACTGATAAAATGTAAGCGAGTGCTGTCTGTAATATTTTACAGTGTGGGGCATCATTTGTGGAATTTTATTGGCTTCTCTCTGCTCAAGAGATTTTATTGTGGTTTTGATCGTAACATTGTCTGATTACCTCCGATTGCAACATGGAATTTGTCCTCTTACAACTAATGTATTATCCGTGGCAATCTACTCAATTTCCCCTTCTGGCTTGGTACACAACCAAAAATTTTCACAGTGGAGCCCAGACTTTTTAACAGAAAAGATCAAATGGGCCACTTGCGAGAACATAATTACATGTGAACAATAACAATGAGAACTACCAAATAATCAGTTTATAGCCAGAATTCAAATTTATAAGCGGTGAAAGATTACAAGCATATTAGAGAATTTTCTGTAACATTTTGGAATCCCATTTGGAATATAAATGCACTTTCAGTTCACATGTGGAGCCACTTCAGATAGCCTTTCATCTTCCAGAAGTGTATGTGGATCAGTATATGGCGGTGGTGATGCTGGCATCTTGCTGGCATCGTGCACAAAACTTGGCCCAAAGTACTGCAAACCATACAAAAATAAGTTTTACATCACTGGCTGGAAAAACAAAGATTGGAAGGCAAGCAACCTATAACAGTTTACTCGTTAACAGCTTAAGACCACAATATAAAACACGAATAAATTATCCCATGCAACTTGTTTTGTAACGTTGAAAGTGATTTTATAAGCATAACCTAATAACTTCAACTTCTCTAATATTTTCTCAGATCCTTATAAGCATCCACAGGCTGTTGCAGTTACTTTGTTAAGAAAAGAACTTAATGGGAGAAATATGTAGGATTACCCTAGACAAAAGTACACCTTGCAGCCTGAAGACTTGAGAAGGTAGAATGCAGGCACATCCACTTGTCTAGCCATCCTATTTAATAGCTACCAACCACACTTTCAACCTTTTACCTGCGGCAATACATTCTACACTGCATATTTCTTCGTATTTATATATTAAGCAACATAAGCGTCGAAAGTAACGAAAATTTGAAGAGCATATCCTCATCGTTGGGATTTTTCTATGTTTCAAATTTAAGACTATGTAATACAACAGGAACTCATGACTCATGTTTGTCATTGTTTGCTTGTATGTTTGCCATAAACAGTGATGCTTCTTTGCATTCATTGTGCTTTAGGGCCACATTCTTATACGTATATAATCTTGCATTAACATCAACTCTTTTGCCCAGATATTGGAACCTCTGCGGTGTGAATTTCCACGGTGCAGTTTTTGCCATGCACCCTCTAGTTGGAGCGTGCGGTTGGCGTTTGGGGTGCCCTTGCATGACTGAGCAAGCCAAGCACCTACCCCTCTTATCTTCCATTCTCACTCTCCTATATCCTAATTTGACAGGTATCAATATGAAAATAGAGATATGGTAGGAGATGAGAATGAGAAGACAAAGAAGATGGAGCACATTAGCTTTCAGTAGTTTGCCACAAATCATTCAAACAAAGAGAAACCACAATATTTTGCATTACATTGCTTCTAATGAATGAATTAAAGAATAAATTAGAACACGAAACAACAACTGGAAGAAGGGATGGATTGGAAGCTTACAAAGTAAACTGCTGCAAAAAATGCAACAACAGTCAGAATCAGAGGCCAGAAACCCAGAAACAATGTTCCCCCAATAGTTAGAAGCAGTTTTGCCCGTGGAAACAAACCCTGCAACAAGAACAACACATTAACATCTCCTATGCTTACGAGGAGAGGCAACCAAATCAGGACCAGTCAAACTGCTTAGTACAAACCAAACTATGTTAATATTACCTCTAAACCAAGAGGTTTTAATATGGATTGTGAAGGCACTAATAACATATAAAAGGATATTGATTGCCAAGAGGTCTGAGTACAAAGGCATTACCAATTAACAGCAATATCATAGTAAGGCAATAAGGCATAAATGCTGTCAAAACAGTTCATGTGAATAAATATAAATTGTGCAATTAAATAACCAAAATCAAAAAAATAAAAAAAAACCTCATTCCATCACTTTTAAGTACATTTTTTAAATCCTTAATCAAGACCCTTTCTCAGATATTTAATCTATGTTACGTAAGCTCTCTAGATATCTTTCCAGAGTTCCATACCGCTCAGAATAAATCCAATTATGCTTATCATAACCTAATTAAATCTCTGTTTTAGATGCCCATATCATATTTCTTTAAAAAAAGTTGCCCCTACCATATAATATGCATTTAAATTATATGGTGTTAATCACTTGACTTTTTTAAAGAGCCAAATATATACATTATGTTCCCACTTCCAAACAGATAGTATCCAAGATTTAATATGGAGTGCCTTTCACTTTAAGTATTCTATAGACTCATATCCAGATGATTTTTAATTGGCTAACTTGTTTGACAAGTAATATGGTTGATTGAACTAAGCAACTAAGGAGGCTGAATAGTTGATAACTACAAGTCCATTCTTTGGCCATGCCTCGTGAGTAAAATGTTTTACTCAATGGCTAAGACATTAAGTACAATAATGTATCAGTCAACAACAACAAACAATAACAATAACAATAAAGCGTTAATCTCAAACTAATTAAGGTTGGCTTCATGAATTTTTTTCTCTATTTTGCTTGATTTTTAGTTATACTTCTCCTTTTTTAAGATGTAAAGATTTTAAACCTGTGTATAACTTTTCTTCAAGAAATTTTTGATCCAACTCTACCTTTTCTTCTTTCTACATGCATCAAATCACTCTTTCACACAAGTATATCTCTAAGTTTACGTTGCACATGTTCAAACCATTTCAAACGTTCTTTCTTCAATTAATGCCACTTTTTCTTTTATGAATGATTTCATTTCTTATTTCATCTTTTCTTTATTACCACACATCCATCTCAATATCTCAACATTCTCATTTCAGTTAGATTCATCTAATACACAAGTAGTTTTCTAGTTGTTAATATTCTATACTAAAGCATAACCAATCTTATGGCCATCTTATAAAATTTCTCTTCAACTTGCTAGATACTTTACGATTATACAATATTTTAATTGCGCTTCTCTTTTTATCTAACTTACTTTAATCCTATGGACAACATCATTCTCAATCTCTTCTTATGAATAATCAATTAAAAATATCAAAATTATCACTTTTAGAAACTTCATGATATTCAATTTTTATTCTACATTCATTTTTATTTCTAATTGTACTAAAATTACTTTTTATGTATTTTGTCTTTAGTCTACTTAAGCTAAAAATTTTAAATTCTAATGCAATTTTTCATAATTCTAACTTATGATTAACTCTAACCTTGATTTCATTTGCTAGTACTATATCATCTATAAATAGCATGCATCATGAATATCATCCTAAATATATTTAGTAAGCTCATCCATAACTAAAGTAAAAAGGTAAGGACTAAAAGCAAATCCCTAATATAAATTTACTGTAGTAGAAAATTTACTAATATTACCATCAATAGTTCTTACACAAGCAATTGCTCCATCATGCATGCCTTTTATTACGTTAATATATCTAACGAGTACTTCTTTCTTGTGGGGATTGATCACATGGATTTGATTAATGGACAATGAAGTTGGTAGGAAACAAGAGATACCATCAAGAATTATGTTTTTAACATTTTAAGCTTTAGATCACTTCAGTTGATCTTTTAGACTCAAAGTCATATGAATCTTTGAACTCAAAAGTCATAATAAATCTTTGAACTTTCACATCATATCTATGTTGCATGATGTCGACCTTGCATTGCCAATTTCCTAAATATATTGGTAGATAAAATGTAATGCTAAATTGTACATATACTATTAAGAGTCGTTACACACCATATAGTGCCAATCATTTACGATCCTCAAGGTGAATGCCTAAAAGATTTCTATACATAAGATTTTTTCCTAGGAACTCTATCATATACTTTCTCCAAATCAATAAAAACCATATGAAAATTTGTAATGTACCATCATCAAGCCACCTCAAAGTACCTATTAGAATCTATAGTGGCTCAGTTCAGAAATCATGTGGGTATCATGAGTCAACCCAAATTTCCAAACAGTAAGGAAAATAAGTTATCTCAGCCAACATGATATATGTCTTGCAAAAGATGATAAATACAATCTAAACTAGTTTGATGAGTTGCCTAATCTTAGATTTATAAGCTAGAAGTAGATACCTGATATAGGATATAATAATATAGTTTGACAAGTACTTGAGCACTTCAACATGCTTAGGAATCAAGTAAGGCTTTCTATGTCCTCAACCTTTATGTAATGGGTGGTCAGGCCCAATTTTCTCCAAGATAAAGCAGGTGTCTATCCTCAGATAAAGTAATGGATGGTCAGATCCAACCTTCTCTCAGATATAGTCATTACCTTTAATTCTAACTAGTCATTGGTGAAGACTATCTTGTCAACTTCAATACATATATTCCTTTGGGAAGCTTAGATTCATCAATTCAGTTATGAATCAAAGTATGATTTGTCTGCTTTCCAAAAGTTCTCGACCTAAATTCTACCCACCACATTTAGTTACTAATCAAAACAACTTTGGACAAGAGAAGGGCCTATTCTTGGAAGATAACATGGTGGTAAGGTAAATCCACATTACTGTTGAAATATTTCACACTCAGCCAACAAAAGGTCTGCCCTCTAAACCTCAAAACAGTGGGCATAAAGAAGGATGAAAGCAAAGCTCGCTGTTTATAAAAGACAAACTACAAGCCAAAAGGGTAACAAAATCTGAGTTATAACATCACCGACCATTAGTAAGCAGGCAATATGATCATACTACCATTCACAATGTTCGCATGTGTTACTATTGTTGAATGCTTAGCCATAAAGTTGTTGTATTGCAAAAAATTCCTCCACTGACTTAGGAATTGCAGTGATCAATAACAACTAGATGTTTGTTGGTTGACAAATATCATATTAGGGTCACATTTTAGTACACATAAAAGTAGTTCTCCACTGTCACTTAAATTGGTATTAACTGTGTGTTTTTTACAAAATCTTTTATTGGATCTTCCTTGACTGATGATTTAGTCAATGTTGTATAACCATGCTGTGCCACCAGCATGAATTCTTGGCACTCTTGCTAATTGTTTGATACAAATGCTTCTTATGCATCGAGAGACTAGAAGATATACCACAGAAAAAGGAAACTGTTTAATAACCAAAAAAGAAAGATTTTCTTTTCGAAGAAGAATAGGATAACTTTGTGGAACAACCACCATCCACTGGATAAAATAGGGATGAAATTACAATGGGATAAAACTAAGCCCTCAATCTCAAACTATATTTTATTAGATGTCACTTTCTCTGTCACTGATAAGCTTACCAAAGCATGCTAATAAGAGAGAATATCTCTTTTCACAGCCCTCATGCAACCTCATCCTATGTTTCCAAGGAAAGCAAACTATTCTGGTGGTCCCATGGGTAAAGAAGGTCCCCCCAATCCAGCATGCCTGTTGGTGAAGAATATTGATTTTTTTCCCCCCCATCTTTCTATGGGTGGATGGCATTGATCTCTTCCATCTTTCAGTCCTCTGCAATAATTCTTCGCTTCTATATGAAGCTATACGCTTCTTTGTTCCACAATATTCCTCATTTCAGGCATTGCAGCTGGCCTACCATTATTTTCCAGTCTGACTTTTCCCACTGTCGTCTAGCACTACTCTCTTTTCTTATTAATTGCATCTATCTTCTCTAAATCATCCTTCCCCCTTTTGCTCCCATCTCTTGCTACAGATGGCACCACTCAATTTTTTCTCCCCACGGATACCGTTCCAAGCTATCTACTCTCCTTCCAATTAGCCATCCATCAGCATGGACCCAAGTCATGAATTAGATTAACATGAGATTCACATTAAAATAACAACAATTCGATCAATAATTCTCAGCAAAACGGAATCCAATATGCTAAAAATCACATCTTTTATCAATTGATGATCGCAAAAGATGACCTTTTCCATGTGAACTTTGGTTTCTAATCGTAGAGCTGTATACTAAATTGGTCTGGTAGAGGGAAAAAGGAGGAGGAGATGACGAGTACCGACCTCGAGGCCCTCACTGTTCAACGCCATGGAACGCTTTCTCTGGTCCGATATCCCCTTCTCGAACTCCGCCGACGCCACCCCGTTCCTCTTCATCTGACCCCTGCTCCTCCCGCCGGCGCCACTCTCCTCCTCCACCTTCAACTCGTTCTCCCCCAGTCCATACGAAGACCCCTTGTTGCTCTCCTCCAACAACGACGTCGGCGTCATCCCTCTCCTCCTCAGCTCCTTCATGAACAGCGACTCCGGTGGCTCCTCCCCTGCATCCAAACCCAAAAACAAACTCCGTAAAAGCCAATCAAAACGAAACCTTTCGATCAAATAGACATCGAATTCGAGAAAGAGTAAGAGCTATACCATTGGAGTCGCTGCTGCTCTCCTGGAGGCGGCAGCGGAGGGTGAGCGCGCCGTGGGCGGAAAGGCGGCGGGGCAGGCGGCCAGTACAGAGGCCGAGGGCCGGCAAGAGGCCGGGTCTGGCGAGCTGGAAGCAAGCCATGGGTTCCAAATTTTGGGAACCGGGAAGCTAGGGTTTCTCGGGGATTGGGGGCCTGGGGGAGGCGCGAGAGAGGAAGAGTGCTCTAGGGGTCGGCGGGGGGATGGGATCCGATCACCGCCAGCCGTTGTGACCGTAAGGATGGTGTGGAAGGACGGCGAACGATGATTGGAGATGGGCCAGTCCGGGAACCGTTGGATTTTCGGGTTACCGTTGGATTCTCGGGTTCACTACTTCAACTGATTTTTTTTTCTTTTCTTTTTCAAATTAAGTTTTTTTTTGTGCGCCGTGGCTCGTGCGACCGTGGAGACGCCAGTTTGCGTGCATGGCGCTTCTTGCCTCCGGGTCTGTTTTCCACGTGGTGGACACGAGTTCGTTTGTGAGGGTATGCGACCGTAATTTCCCCTGGGCGTTGAGGATCCATTCCAACAAAGAAAGGACTTTGGGCACAAAAAGTGATGCAGATCGCACATATTATGAACAGTGATTGATTGTATAAATTAAAAATAATTTTAATTTTTTATGCACACGTGTATAATGCGCGTTTTTGCACCATACGATGCATGATACATGAAGCGTTTTTCTTCCAACAATGATCACTTCATCATTATACATGAGCTTGGATCCAATGGGTTAGATGGAAGGGTCCACCAGCTCTTGGGTCCAGGCCCAAATGCTGAAAATTTGTAATGCCTATGTGACATCCGTTTATGAATCCTTCTGTATGCACGCATATATACATATATACACATAATTAAAAGAGAGTGCACGCTAAACTTGATTATAGTAAGTTTAGAAATGATCATCACTTTTTATTTTATTCTTAAATTTATATGATTTTAAAATTATTTCATTTTTTCAAATTTATGAACTATATAAATATAAAAAGTAAAAGAGATATAAAATTAGGTTTGAGCATATTTGAATATAATTAAATTTAGCATTTTTTTATAGGTAAATAAATGAACATATAGATATAGATGTATATAATGCATTAATGTACATATATGAGTGGATGTATGCACCCAATAAATTTTGGCATGTCTTGTATCAACCCAACGCCTTTTTAACCCAGTCGCTTTCCATTCCTTTGTATTTTTTTTATCTTTCTAGATTTAAACCATGTTGATTTTATAATGATGAAAAATATTTTTTTCATATTAAATGCTAGATATTTGTTTCCTAGGATGTAGCTATCGTGCTTTTTGGTGCAAGGGTTCATTATTATTATTATTATTATTTTATTTAAAGAGTTCTTGAGTCATTCGTTGATAAGCAGTGTTGAGGAATAAAATCGTCATTGCATAAATAATCGTGCAAGGGGCTAGGATCAACACTGACTCTCACGTGCTAAACAATACCCGCTAGAGATAAGTCAGCCTCAGTAAATCGGGGCGCCTTAGTCCCTCACCGAGCCAAGGATTCCTAAGGCGCGGATCACATCTCTCGACCTTAGGCGAGCTAGATAATTTATTGGCCTCAGCCGAGCTACATCGTCTCTCGGCCTCAGCCGAGCTATATCATCTTTTGGCTCCGATCGAGCTATCCGACTTGCCTCATCAGCCGAGTCATTATTATGCCCCGGCTAGACCTGGGCACTCAAGGACCTCTGCAGAATTCGGTGTGGGAGAGTTCAAATTCATAAGATTCCAAACAGAAATCATATCTGAGAGTGGCTTAGGACCCGCGAGAGTGGCCTAGAGCCCTGGAGCCTATATACCCGCCAAATCTCGAGACATCAACCAGCTCTCCCAACCGTCGATCCTCTAACCAATAAGATGCGAATCTTACTGACCTTATAACAAACTGGATTCAAATCCTAACGACTTTTGGACCCACGACGCCCCCAGGGAATCAGGTGATCCTCTATAAATAGAGTCGTATGTCGACTTTTCATGTATGCGCACTTGCTCACTGGTACACTCTCCTTCTGCCTTGGTTTTCCGTCATTAGCGCTCTGCTCAGAGCTCTCAAAAGGCCACCCTTGGAGAGACTCTTCAGCGAGAGCCTTCTCCTCTTGTTTGTTGATTGCCGATCCCCGCTGACTTGAGCATCGGAGGGTCTTCCACGGAGGGTCACCCCCAACGCCTCTCGTGAGGACTGTTTTGCAGGTCCGCCCAGGAGGAAACCCTCCCAGAGCCCGATCGCGCCCGAGTCGAAGAACATATTTCAGCAGCAACAAATTGGCGCTAGAGGAAGGGCTCTCAAGTCCCATAAACTTGTGATTCAGGAGACAAGGATCTCGATCTGAAAGAGAACTCCTCCATAGCCAACCGAAGAAAGGCTACCTCCGAAGCCCGGGGTCAGGTCGCCTCCCAAAGACCTGATCCGATGAGCAGTGTAGCGCCACCGCCGCCGCCAGTTGAGACTCCATCGCCATCCGGCCCCCAGTGACCCAGGACTAGTTTGTCTCACTGGTCCAGCAAGTCCAGGCTCTAACCCACTTGATTTAGAGGCGCTTTGAAGCTCCCCGACCAGCCGCTCCTACCCCGCATCCTCCTGAGGAGAATGCAGCCCCGCTCATCCGGTGATCTCCTCCTCCGGCCCGCATGGGGTTGCCGACCCCACTCGCCGCCCTAGGAAGCTGAGCCAACCCCCCGAGGGGGCCGTGGCAAGGATCTTCCCCAATCTCGGTGGGCCCGATCCCTCTCTTCGGTGTTCTCTCACCACGACTCGACACCGTCTCATTTCTCTCCTCGGCCGTCCCCTCCTGTAGTGCCTGAGGAGATTCGCCAACAACTCCGGGAGATGCGCCATGAGTTAGATGCCGCCAAGCAGGCCAATCCGCTCCATCATCAGACGGAGCAGGGCATTCCCTTTTCCAAGGGAATCATGGAGGAAGTGATTCCCTCCCACGTGAAGCTACCCGCCATCGAGCCCTATCATGGGGCCTCCGATCCCGACGACCACCTCAGCAGCTTCAGATCGATCATGATATTCCATTGGGCATCAGATGCGATCCTCTGCCGTGCCTTCCCCTCCACCCTCAGGGGATCCGCTCGAACCTGGTTTAATGCTTTGAAACCAGGTTTTGTTAGTTCGTTCGACGAGCTGAGCCGCCTCTTCATCAGCCAGTTCGTCAGCAACCGTCGTCACCGGTGGAGATCCGACTCCCTCTCTGAGGTTAAGCAGAGAGAGGGGGAGTCCTTGAAAAAATATCTCGGCTGTTTTAACACAGCCATGTTGGAAGTGGACCACCTTAATCATAAGGTAGCCATGTCCGCCCTAGTAGGCAGAGTATTGAAGGAGAGTGACTTTTAACTGGTGCTGGAGGTCAGCTACCTTCAGAACCTCTCCGACATGATGGCTCTAGCAGACAAATATGCCAGAGTCGAAGAATCGCGGAGAGCTAACCGCACCGAGCTGACAAGGAAAAAGGAGCCCAAGGGCTCGAACAAGCACCGATCCACCCGCCAGCCAAGTCTGCCTCGCCCAAAGGGTTCCTCCGTCCCCGCCGAGGAACCGCACCCGGAGCCCGCCAAGGAGGTTCAACCGATTCACTCCGCTCACTGCCCCAAGGGCGGAGATCCTCATGGCGATAGAGCGCCAGCTTCCCTGACAACCTCCTCTCCGAGGGAATGCTACCCGGAGAGATCCACCAAATACTGCCGCTACCATCGGGATCATGGCCACGACACTAAGGAGTGCTGGCAGCTGAAGAACGAGATCGAAAGGCTCATCCAGTGGGGTAGGCTGGACCAATTCAGGAGAGCACCCGAGCCAAGGAACGGGGGCGATTGTCAACTTGAGCCTCAGCAACCTCCTCCTCCGAATCATCCAGTCGCTGGTCACATTAATGTGATCGAGGCAATTGGCAGTCCGTCGAGTGGGCGGAACGATGAAGAAGGTTCGGCGCCAAAGAAAGCGCAAACAAATGAGCTCTTCTTCTCCGACAGCGACCTCCAGAAAATACAGTTCCCGCATGATGATGCGTTGGTTGTATCCCTTAATCTGAACAACTATGATGTAGATCGAATTCTCATTGATAGTGGAAGCTCCGTCAATGTTCTGTACCTCGATGTGTTTCTAAAGATGAAACTGCTTATAGAGATCTCTGAGCTGTGGACTCCACCCTAATGGGTTCACCGCGCGATGTAATTACCTCGGAAGGAGTCGTGACCTTGATGGTCCATGCAGGAACTTGGCCTTCCGTTGCCATGGTCCACACAGATTTTCTGGTGACCAAGCTTCGGTCGCCCTACAATGCAATTTTTGGGAGACCCGGCCTGATGTCCCTTAGAGCCACTGTCTCCATCCCGCACCTAGCAATGAAGTTCCCTACCGGATGGGGAGTGGGAGTAGTCCAAGGAAACCAAGCTGTAGCTCGGCAGTGTTTCGTCACCAGCCTACAATCAAAATTGCCCGAGGTTGATGGACTGGATGCTCGGGAAGATTTTGCCGAGAAACAGGAGAACCAGCTGAAGATCTGGAGGAGGTGCCGCTGAACGAAGCCCGGCCAGACCGAACTATAAAGATCAGGTCGCTGCTAAAAGGAAACCTCGGACGGAGCTGATCAACTTTCTCCGAAGGAATGCTGATGTTTTCGCATGGTCAGCTTCTGATATGCCAGAATCAGCCCGGATGTCCTCGTCCATCGTCTTAATGTGAATGAGATGTCCCGACCCATAAAGCAGAAGAAGAGGAGCTTTTCCCCTGAGCGGCAGAAGGCGATTGAGAAAAGTCGACAAACTTGTTAAGGCAAACTTTATTGAGAGGTAAACTATCCGAGCTGACTGTCCAATGTCGTCATGGTAAAGAAGTCGAATGGCAAATGACGGATCTGCATCGACTTCACCGACCTCAATAAAGCCTGCCCGAAGGACAGCTTCCCTCTCCCTCAGATCGATCAGCTTGTAGATGCAACTTCAGGGCATCAGATGCTAACCTTCATGGACACATATTCCGGCTACAATCAAATCCAAATAGTGCCTGAGGATGAAGAAAAGACCACCTTCATAACCGATCGAGGTACATATTGCTATGTGTCATGCCTTTTGGTCTGAAGAATGCATGTGCAACTTACCAAAGGCTGGTCAACAAGGTCTTCAAGGAGCAAATCAGCCGAAACATGGAGGCATATGTCGACGACATGCTGGTCAAAAGCAAAGAAGCATCCCAGCACATTGAGGACCTCTCTGAGAGCTTCGCGACGCTCCAAAATATCGGATGAAGCTCAACCCAACAAAGTGTGCCTTCAGTGTCAATTCTGGGAAGTTTCTGGGTTTCATGGTTTCTCAGCGAGGCATTGAAGCCAACCCGCAGAAGATTCAAGCCCTTCAGCAAATGACACCCCCAACATCTATCAAAGAGGTCCAGCACCTGACGGGAAGAATCGGGCCCTCAACCGCTTCGTAGCTCGATCGGACGAAAGGTGCCTTCCCTTCTTTAAAGCTTGTCGATCTGCCAAGAATTTTCAATGGACTCCCGAGTGCTAGAAATCATTCGAGGACCTCAAGAGGTATCTCGGCTCGCCACCCCTCCTCAGCAGCCCCAACTCGGGAGAGATGCTATTCCTGTACTTGGCGGTTTCAGAAGGCGCAATTGGCTTGGTTTTGGTCAGAGAAGAGAAAAAGACTCAAAAGCCGATCTACTATGTCAGCAAACTGCTCTGGGATGCCGAGACAAGGTACACCCGAATCGAGAAGTTGGTTTTGGCCATGTTAATGTCGGTTCGGAGGCTGCGGCCATATTTCCAGTCGCATTCTATGACAGTTCTCACCGACCAACCCATCAAGGCGGTGGTTCATCGCCCAGAGACATCAGGAAGGATGGCTAAATGGGCCGTCGAGCTAAGCGAGCATGACATCCGGTACCAGCCTCGCCGGCCATCAAGGCCCAGGTTCTAGCTGACTTCCTCCTTGAATGTACTATCCCAGAGGATGGTTCCACTCCAGACTCCCCTAAGCAACCAAAATCTGATGCCCTGTGGCTGCTCCACATCGACGGATCGTCCAATGCCGGTGGCTCAGGCGCTGGCCTAATCCTCACCAGCCCAGAAGGGGCTACCTTCGAGTATGGAGTTCGCTTCTCCTTCCCAGCCTCCAATAATGAAGCCGAGTATGAAGCCCTGCTCGCTGGACTTCGAATCGCCCGTGACCTCAAAGTGAAGAAGTTAAATGCCTTCACCGACTCTCAATTGGTGGCTGGTCACGTGCGGGGCGAGTTTGAGGCCTGGGAGCCAAACATGATTCGGTATCTGCAGCAGGTGCGGACTTGCTTTCCCACTTCTCTGAATTTGAAGTTATCCAGATCCCTAGATCCGAGAATACCCGTGCCGATCTATTATCCTAACTGGCAACTGCGGAGTCGATGAGTGCCGAACGAAAGTTTCCCCTAAAAATTCTGGAAAAGCCTGGCATCGCGGAGGTGGACCGAGTGATGCAGATTGAGACCGAGCCATCCTGGTTCGACCCCATCTCGAGGTATCTCAAAGAAGGGTCGCTCCCAGCCGACCGTAAGGAGGCAAGAAAGCTGAAATTGCAAGCTGCCCACTATGTATTGGTCGACGACCAGCTCTATAAGCGATCCTTTTCCATGCCATTGCTCAAGTGCCTTCGCCCATCTGAAGCTGATTATGCTCTTCGGGAGGTACATGAAGGAATTTGCGGTAACCATCTGGGAGTCGATCTCTATGCCACAAGGTGCTGCGCCAGGGGTACTATTGGCCCACTATGCAAAAGGATGCTGATGATCTCGTCCGAGCTTGTGACTCATGTCAGAGACACTCCAACATCCAGAGGCTCCCCTCCGCCAGTTTAGTCCTTATTTCCTCCGCTTGGCCCTTTGCTAAGTGGGGGATGAATATTCTTGGCCCTTTCCCCCTCGCCGCTGGATAGAGAAAATTTTTATTTGTCGCCATCGACTATTCACCAAGTGGGTGGAGGATAAGGCATTTGCCCAAATAACCAAAGCTCGGGCCAGGGACTTTGTGTGGAGATCCATTATCTGCCGCTTCGGCCTTCCGCATACAATCATCACTGACAATGGCAGGCAGTTTGATAACCCAAAGTTCCAAGGTTTTTGCGAGGAACATGGGATCTGCCACCGCCTTACATCGGTGGGGCATCCACAAGCCAATGGAGAAGCCGAAGTAACTAATCGGACCCTGCTTCAAGGGATCAAAGTTCGGCTTGCCAGAGCCCGAGGCAGATGGGCGGGCGAACTTCATCACATCCTATGGGCCTACCGCACTACCCAGAGAATCCCCATCGGCGAGACCCCGTTTCGGATGGCCTTTAGCACGGAAGCCATCATCCCTATGGAGGTAGGACTCCCTTCTCCGCGAGTGGAGAGCTACTCAGAGGAAGCTAACGACGAGCAACTTCGCACCAATCTCGACCTGGTAGAAGAGATCAGAGAGAAAGCTCGAATCAGAGTAGCTGCATACCAGCAAGAGTGGCTCATTACCACGCCTCCAGAGTCAAAGAAAATCCTTCTCGCCCGGCGACCTCGTCCCCCGGAAAGTGTCCGTTTCCAAACCGCTGGAGCAAGGAAAGCTCTCTCCAAACTAGGAAAGCCCTTATCAAGTAGCAGAAGTCGTTAGACCCGGCACCTACAAGCTCTAGGATTTGGACGAAAAATCCGTTCCCTGGACGTGGAGTTCGGACAACCTCCGCATATATCACCAATAGAGTACGCTCTCTATAGACTTGCCCCATTTACAGCTTTGGCATCTTGTTTCTATTCTTCGCGGCACGACCGCTACGATCATTTTTTCTGAAAGGTCGTAATAGAAAACAGATGTCGCTTATGCATCCATTCTTGGCACAACTGAGCTATTTCTCGAGCCAAATCTCTGAACCACGGTAGGGCCGAGCCTCAAGTTAAATCTCCGAACCTCGGCAGGGCCGAGCCTTGAGTCAAATCTCCGTACCTCGGCAGGGCCGAGCCTCGAGTTAAATCTCCAACCTCGGCAGGGCCGAGCCTCGAATCAAATCTCTGTACCTCGGCAGGGCAAGCCTTGAGTTAAATCTCCAAACTCAGCAAGGCCGAGCCTCGAATCAAATCTCCGTACCTCGGCAGGGCTGAGCCTTTAAATCTCCAAACCTCGGCAGGGCCAAGTCTTGAGTTGAATCTCCGTACCTTCAGGGCCAAGTAAAACGTCAAAGATACTTCGTTCGGATTCTGGCAGCTTACAAGCCCCGGCCGAACCAAACATCAAAGATACTTCGTTCGGATTCGGGCAGCTTACAAGCCCCGGCCGGACCAAATGGTCTCCAAAACTTCATTCGGTTCGGGCAGCTTACAAGCCCCAGTCAGACCAAATGGTCTCCAAAATGTCATTCAAATTCGGGCAGGATACAAGCTCCGACCGGACTGAATGATGGAGAAACTTTGTCCAAGGTTTGGGCAGCTTACAAGCCCGGCCAGTACCAAAGAATAAAAGCCTCGGCCAAAGCCGAACTGCATCTCCATTCCTTATTAAAAGCCTCGGCCAGAGCCGAAGAGCGTCACTTATCAAAAATCTTGGCCAAGGCCGAATGATAAGAGCAAACATTTGGAAATAACAGCGGACACGAAAGTTGCAGAAATCCTCTTTTTTATTCATCACAAAAAGGGAAAAAAAGAAAGAAAAAGATACATGAGCCCTCACTGGGCCTTATCATCTTCTCCGGGAGCCGCCGAACCCTCCCCACGCCAAGCTGACTCGGCGACCTACGTCGAAGGGATGCTACTTCCCCCTCCAGCCGGTCGTTGGCACGGTGAAGGAGCTTGACTTCCCTCATAGAAATGGCCAGATATTATTCGGCCGCCTTTTGGAGCTGCTCGTGATCATGAACATTGATGCCAGGGCCTCCCCATCAACGGTCACCATAACGCGGCTCCCCTGGGACCCCTCACGGCCATTAGCGCCGCTGCTCGGCGCCACAGTTGATCGCCCCTCACCTCCAGATGCCATCTTAGAACCCAGAAATTCTTGGGAGATCGGCTGAATAGATGACTAACAGAAGCATCTTTCTCATCTGTATTTAAACCGCTCCTGGTAAATATTTCGATCGTTCGAGCCATTAATCTCAGCTAGTGGAAAATCATCATGCGTCACCACCTCAGTGGGCGCGCGCGAGAAATGAAGAGTTCCGCCCCTCATCGAAGAGGATCATTAATGACGTTGAGACGCTCAAGGAGCTCCCTTCTCGGAAATAGACTCCCTCCGATCTGCTGGACCATTTTCGAGGTTAATATCCTCGAAAGTCTGCCAGACTTCCTCGAATCAGGCATCCTCGAAAAAACGTGGAGGAAAGAATGTATCAGTGGCCAACACTTAGCAACATAGCTCGCCCTCTCCGAGAGTGGCCAATTTACAAGCTTCAGGCGCCCCCTCCATCGCTCGGGTAGCCCCCATCCTCTTTGGTCGTCCGCACCTGAATCCACAGTTGCAGTAAGGACCAAGTAAACTATCAAAAAGCCTCGGCAACAACCGAGTGATATTCCGAAGCCTCGGCTATAACCGAGTGATTATCTGAAACCTCGGCCGAATCAAATAGCATACTCTTAAAAAGTTATCTAAAGCTCTGGTCTAGACGAGTAATCTCTCAAACTCTTTGACGCAACTAAGACGTCCTATGATACTTCGGCAGAAGTAAGCAACCTCCTTCTACTCGACCAAAAAGATATACGAGCTATCCCTTTCCGAAGAAATACCTGCTTCGTTCTACAAACGGGATCACGCTTGCCGCATGAGTCCCGGGACCGCCCAGATCCACCTCTGACCCGAACAGGGACAAACACTTTCCTCCACTAAGGACCGAACATTGGTCTTAGCAAAACAAGGTAGCAAGAACGCTGCCGAAATATGCCATGACCCAAAAACATGATATGAGAGTAGTAACTCTCAAGCACAATCACATCGAAAAAGAAGCAGGCGCTAAAAGAAGAAAGAATAAAAGCTTCTTTATTTCTTTACCAATGAAAGGGATTACAACCTCCAAAGAGGCGTTACAAGTGCATCATAGCACAAGAAATAAAGACGAACAAATGGCTTGGCCTGACTGTTGTGACCAGCTTTGGTTAATAATGATATCTCAGCGTTCGACCCAAGATATCAGAGAAATTAGAATGAGTGGATGAGCCCTATTGAGCAAGGCAACCCATCCATCATCCCTCGGACGGACATGTTGGAGGATCGTAACCAGGTCAAAAGACCTTTTGATCCTTATGCCAGGCCGGATGTTAGTCTGCTAGTCACCGCCAAAGTCAAAAGGCAATGTACTAGCAGACAACACACCATCCCTCCCTTCAAAAGATTCCCCGAGCGGAGGGGCTAAACATCAAGCGAGAGGGAGAAGGAAAAGTTCGCGCATGCTACTGGGATACATGTGTACTTCCTACCCTGCGACCCCCGTAGCAAACCACAAAGGACACACAGGAAGCGCGTATGTTCGCTCTCCATGTGATCCCTGTGGACCTCCTATGCGCTCTCTATATGATCTCCGAAACTCCTCTCTGGAGGATGAGTTGCTCTTCAGCGACTCCTTCATCACCCCAGCTATCCGGGGAAGGATGACTTGCAAAAGGAAAACTCAGTCCCCCCACTCTCAGCCCAAGGGACACAGGCATCATGAAAACTCTCATAACTCACGGAGAAGAAAACCTTGGAGGATGGCCTAAAACGGCCCTCTCCTCCCGTTTTATAGGCAAATGGACCGGGAGTAGCTATTAAAGCAAAAAGCCCCGAAATTCAAAACCCTACCCACACAGCCAAGTGGCCTCCGAAGATGAAAAGAGCGCTCTTCAATGCGCACCAAATGCGTCGCCCGAGCTATGACGCACGCCAAAAGATTTTCCCCTGATCTCGAACCGAGAGCCTTAAATGCAAGGTATCGCCCGCTGATCTTTGAGATACGGGCAGGCTTGGAAATTGCCCAGCGAAAACGATGCCCTCCAATGGCAAGTCAGCGTCATTGTCGTACCTTAAAAAGATCGACAGGACAAATGACCCTGGAAAATACATAGGCAACCTTTTGCAGGTCACAGGGCCGTATTATCCATTTCGGCAAAAAGAAGATCAGCTCGCTTTGGAAAAGACAAGACGCTGGCAGAATAATAAAAAGGCGCAGAAGCCAAGTACTCTTCAATAAAGGCGCCTCAATATCCTTCGCTGCAGCCCAACTGCCCGTTATGTCTCGGCATAAACCGAGACATTGCCCTATGATCCCGCTTAAGGCCAAAACTGCCTCTATACATCGAAATAAACCGAAGTATCTCTTCAGTACAGCATGACTGAACATTATCTTTTGCTTCGATCCGAACTGAGATAGCTGCCGACACCTCAACGATAACGAAGTACTCTTTATACTTCGGCCAAACCGCGTGGTACATTGCACCCTGACTGGAACTGGCGAAGTTCCCTTTACCTCGGCCAAAGCGTGCCGATTTTTTTACTTCGGACAAACTAAGCTATCCCGATACCTCGGCCTTAACTGAAATATTTGCTTAAGTTCGAGCCAACCAGCCCAAGATAGCGAATGAATCATAACTTGTTTGCAGTCAGAAGAAAACTTGGGGTAGAAGATCAGCCAAAAGAGGCGATTAAGCAGATGGAGACAAAAGACCCATTCATTGAAAATTTTGACCAAATTACATATCTGAGAAACAAAAGCACACAAATGATCCTCAAGGATCAGAAGCTGGATCAGTTCCAGCAGTGCCCTCAACAACACTCGGAGTGGCTCGGCTCGTTTCGCCCACTTCTAAAGTCGTCGTTCCTTCGGCGGTAGGCTTGAAGTGTCCCTCGGAAGCTGCAGCCTCACTTGAACCCAAGATAGCGCCGAGATTGACGTCTGAAACAATGTCATATTCATCTTCTTCAGCCCCCGGGGTACAGGCCTCACAAGCCTCAACATTCAGGAAAGAGAGGTCCCACTCCGAATGCTCCCTGGGCTATCTTAGTTTGGGTCTCCTCCTTGCCGAGCTGGAAAGCCTCGGCGCAGGTCGCATCTTCTACGCCCCAAAGCAAGCCCATTTACTCCTCGATCTCAGTGACCCGCCTTTCGAGCTCCAAGCTCCTCCCTTTACTCGACGACAGTTCCTCTTGCAGGATCTTTAGTTGGTTTCGGCCCTCCAATTTCGCCCTCTCCATCTGCAAATGCAGGATTAGCCGATGCAACAGCGAGTTAATAGGAGAAGTTTAAAGGACAGTACTGTACCTCCTCCTCCTACCTGGCTAACTTCTCAGTCAACTCCTTGACCTCGCCAAGGGCCCTCAGTTTATTAGCTCTAACCTGCTCGATTATGCCCTTGAGGTCATCAATCCTCGATTGCCTATTATCAGCTTCTTCCCAGGCCTGGGAAAGCTCGCTATCAAGTTGGGTTAATCTCTCCTGGTGCCATTTAATCCTATTATCCTTGGCTACGATGCATTGATTGAGATTCTGGACCTTTTCCTCCGACTCGCGAGCATCCTATTCAGGCAATTCTTCTCCTCGGCAGCCTCTCGCCTCAGTCTGTCTCGACTTTCATCGAACTGTTTCTTGGCGGATTCCATTTCTCCAGCATGCCGAGATTCGATTTGCGATAGCTTTGAGCATGCATCATCATACCCCGCCTGGAGCCCACGCAGTTCCTTAACTTTGATCTTTAATCTGGATGCATCGTTGAGGGCGGCCTGATGCAATCCCCTCACCATCTCCAACTTCTTATTGACAACGTCCAGGACCTGCTCAAATTTGTCAGACGCCGCTGCTCGCAGTCGAAGCTCGGAACTGAATCTCTTGGCCTGAACGCTGGCCCCTGTTGCCAGGCTCAAGCGCCAGCATAGAACCCTATTGATCAGAGCACTCTGCAAAACAAAACTCAAATAAGGAAGCGCGATCAAGTTCGCCAGAAAACACCTGATACTCTGGAATAGCAACTTACCTGGGAGGTGTAGGACCTAGCTAACCCCATTAGGGTGGAATTATCAATATCGGGGAGAAGGTGAACGTCCTTCGCTACGTTCTGCTGACCAAACGCGGTGTCGATAAGGTCCAAGTCCACGAACTCGTCCATCGAGGGACCTGCGTTTGGATGTAATGCCGACTTCATTAAGGCAGAAAATGCCTCCTCGATAGCCAAGTCCGGACCACCAGGCAGCCCGTCCGAGGAGCCAGCCCAACAATCTCAGACTGAGAAGCCTTCAATCTCCTGGCCTCCTCCAGCAAAAGCCTGGCCTGCAATTCATCATATACCTTAGCTAGCCCGGCCTCAATCTTCCCGAGGCTTCGATAGGGGAAACTTTAGCTGGAGGGTCATCGTCTTGTCCTCCTTCTTCACCCAAAGGCCCCTCTTCAATCGCTGGCACCTGCTCCTCCCACGCGGACTCCACCGAAGCCTCAACTTGTTCACCAGCACCTCTAGCCTCCTCAAGAGGAACCCCTCCGGTAGGAAACTCCTCCCGAACATCCATTGCCTTTGGCCCAACGTCATCACCCTCTAACCCATCCGAGGGAGGCCCTTCAACAACAGGCTCACCCTGAACTTCCGGCGGAGCCTCCTCGGGCTATCCGCTATCTCCACCACCAGAGTACAGGGGATCTCGGCGACCCTCTCTGAGTCCTCCTCCGCTCTGTGCTCCCCCATCGTGGCTACTGCCTCTTCCCCCAATGGAGAGAACCCTTCTTCCATCACCGGCGCTCCCACGTCCCATTTCTTCAGCGGTGAGGAGCGCAGGCTAGCTTTGACTCGCCCAACCTCTGGCGAGCGCTCTTCGGAAAGATGGACTTTCTTCTCGGGCTTGCGCCTCTCTGCGCTGCTGGTCTCTCTTGGGCACTTACCCAACTCCCTCTGTATGCGGCCCACCATCTCAGATTTCTTGGCTGCAGACATGGGGAGCAACCGGTCAAACCTAGGTATATTTGCCCCAAAGAAAGGAAAAACAGAGAAAGGGGAAGGGGCTTACCCTGCCTATCGATGGGGCTAAGCCCGGCATCGCAAAGGGCCTCCTCCGACAGTAAGACAATAGCCGAGAACGTTTGACCACTGGTGAGGACCCCTAGGTCCTCCTTCTCCCGTTCTGATAAGGCCGGATGCACCTCCATATCCCTAACAGGGTTTCTCCATCCCCGCGGGAAGTCGGAACCGATGTTCCCTTCAGTGATAAAGAATCGATCTTCCATCCCTTTATGGACAACGGCTTATCCACGATCATTCCGAATGACTTCCGAGGTCCGATATAGGACCACTCCGAGTTCCTCCTAGGCATCAGATGTAACAAGCACGGAACAGGGACAGAGTTGCTGTTACCTAAACTCGGCTACACATCGAGATGTACCCGATGATACTCCGCCAGCTGTTAGGAGCCACCATTATCGGATAGATGTTATAAAACTTCATGATCTCCTTCACCAGGGGATGAAGGAAATCGGAGGCCTGCCTTCAGGCTGTCTTCATAAAGAAAGACCCCACGCTTCAGCTCCTACGAAACCCTGCTCGAGCCCCGGCAGTCGCAGAACGATATCCGAGGGAATGCTATATTTCTGGCGGAGTCTTCCCAATTCCTCAGCGGTGATTTCTGAAACCATGTCGCTGGGTCTCATCATTCTGCTGGCTAGAAGAAACACCGAGCAAGATTGCAAAGAAAACAGGGGGACCAATTTTTCCAGGAAGAAACGAAGGGATGCCACGAATGGGAATAGCGTTGCTTCGACTTTACTTTCCCTCGAAGGAAACCGCCTCAAAAAGAAGATAAGGTGTCTCGATAGAAATGCCCGGAACCGCCGCTGCAGGCACCGTGAAAACCGGGATTTGCTACATGGCACTCCCCCAACCGTTGCCCCTAGAAAGTGACGGTTCCATTCCATAAAAGCAAGATGGCCACGCGCCGCTAATTAGAGCACCATTACACAGGTTGTCAAATCCGAACCCACTCAAATCATGTCACCCGGAGTTATACTCCCTATGCCCGAACCTACGCTTCGAACTAGGGAGTGGGGGGCATGTGTTGAGGGTAAAATCACCATTGCATAAATAATCGTGCAAGGGGCTAGGATCAACCCTGACTCCCACGTGCTGAACAATACCCGCTAGAGATAAGTCAGCCTCAGTAAATCGGGGCGCCTTAGCCCCTCACCGCGCCAAGGATTCCTAAGGCGCGGATCACATCTCTCGGCCTCGACTGAGCTACATCGTCTCTCGGCCTCGGCCGAGCTACATCATCTCTCGGCCCCGTCGAGCTATCCGACTGTGCCTCGTCAGCCGAGTCATTATTATGCTCTGGCTAGACCCGGGCACTCAAAGACCTCTGCGGAATTCGGTGCGGAAGAGTTCAAATTCGTAAGATTCCAAACAGAAATCATATCTGAGAGTGGCCTAGGACCCGCGAGAGTGGCCTAGAACCCTGGAGCCTATATACCCGCCAAATCTCGAGACATCAACCAACTCTCCCAGCCGTCGATCCTCTAACCAACAAGATGTGAATCTTACTGACCTCATAACAAACTGGATTCAAATTCTAATGACTTTGGACCCACGACGCCCCCAGGGAATCAGGTGATCCTCTATAAATAGAGTCGTCTGCCGACTTTTCAGGTATGCGCACTTGCTCACTGGCACACTCTCCTTCTACCTTGGTTTTCCACCATTAGCGCTCTGCTTAGAGCTCTCGAAAGGCCACCCTTAGAGAGACTCTTCAGCGATAGCCTTCTCCTCTTGTTTGTTGATTACCAATCCCTGCTGACTTGAGCGTCAGAGGGTCTTCCACGGAGGGCCACCCCCAACGCCTCTCACGTAAGGACTGTTTTGCAGGTCCGCCCAGGAGGGAGCCCATCTCAGAGCCTGATCGCGCCCGAGTCGGAGTACAGATTTCAGCAGCAACAAGCAGTTAAGGATAAAGCAATGAAAAATTTCTTATGTATTATATATGATGCAAAAGCATGCTATGCATGCCCATGTGCATTGCATATAATGTATGAAAGAATAAAATTATTTTTTATTATATTTAATTATATGTGCACGGTCCATAAAATCCTTGGTTTTATAATTTTTTTTTTCTTTCTTTTGTTTTGTCCGGTTATCTTTCGATCCACGTGGATTCAATTTGATGACCAACTTGGACCAAGCAAGTACTTATTTTTTCTAATTTTACTCTTCACTAATTTTTATATATTTTTATTCAGTTACCTTAAGATATTTATTTAGATTTTTTTTATTTTTAATATAGTTTATGCTAATGAAAAAGCATGAAAGAACCCTTAAAGCTCACCGTTCTAACGGCCAATAATCATTCAAGAAATAAATTTTTTATCATTAAAGTCTGCCAAAAAGAACCAATTGCTTGCCATTAAATACTTCTTAATAACGATAATCATTAATGAAACCCTTTTAATATTTTTATCAAAAATTAACTTTTAATCCTGTTCATTGAAGACAATCATTCAATACTTATTTAACTAGTAAAATTTTATTTTTATTGATAGCATCCCAAACATAGATCAGTGCAATAATTGTATGCCTCCAAACAGGATGCATAAGACCTAAATTCAATCTATTGAGATCATGCGGCATAAATTAAATTTACTATCTTTAGGAGAAGATAGTTCAACTTTATGCTACTATTTATTTGACTAAAACTTAACGAGATATATTTTATAAAACACAAAATAAATGAGTTTTATAAATATAATTATCTATTTTTTATAAAATATATTTTATCAAAACTGGTAAGTTATAAAGATTTTAAAATAAGTTTTATAGAACCTAGTCTTTTTCTATTTTTCACAAAACTTATTTTTAAAGAAAATCATATTTCATAGTTATGTTTTTGAAAGATCTATAAATAATTGCTTTATAACTCATATTATATGCATATATTAAATCACCATTATTACATATCACATAACATTTAAGCTTCCAAGATCTCCCGGTGGATGCCAATCACAAGGACTAGGATATGGTGGATAGCAACAATCAAATTTCTTTTCTTTTCTTTTTTGCTTATTAGATTGAGTTAAATACTTAAATTGCACACCTAACTAAGCTAAACAAAAATAATGAACCTAGAGTATAGTAGTAAACACATCTATTGCTTATTATGCATGACTCTAAATATAATATAAGAGAGAGAAAGAAAAATAAATAAATTTAACTATGTTCAATTGTAACCAAAATTAAAGGTAAAGAGGGGATAGATTTAACTATATTGAATATACTCAGGACTAAATTTGAACACATCTTTCATCCTTAGATTTATATAATATAAAAATTTTAAAAATAAAAAATAAAATAATTTTAAAATTTATGTGAATTTAAGAATAAAAAAAGATTAAATTTGAATTTAATTATCTTCACCTATTTACTATTTTACAATCATATGCAGTGAAATTAGAATCACATTATAAAATGGACTGGATTCGTACTGTGGATGATCTTATGGTCCAAAACTATCGATAGAAAATGATTGGGTTGAGTCGTTTCTCCAAGTAATCATGTGAAGAGATACAATCACATTTGATGTGTCTCTGTCAGCAAAAGGTAGAATAATAATAGTTTTTGGGCACACCATGTTTATGATTTCTGATTTTTTTAGCATTATTTCAAGGACATTTAGATTGGATTCATGCAATAAAATTTTGTGCCCATAGAGCCTGTCAACCAACAAATGGACAATCACCAAAGGCCTCTCATGAATCGATTACTTTCAAAGAGAAATGGAGAGTCTGATTTATAAAGTTTCCCCAGTGAACTGATAGTCAATGGGTTTGTTACTTTAAGATTAGTGCTATCAGACTATTTCTTTGCTGATTTTCGATGATCCTATCATCGGCTCCGTTCATCTTCAGCTGTCTAATGGCTAACTCTTCTGTTCCTACTCCAGTAGTATCCGATGGGACGATGCATGCTGGAATGCCTTGGCGTCGAGCTCCTGCTGGTCGGTTTGAATGGATTGCTCCATCATCCTCTCTGATTGAGGTAGTTGAGCTCGAACGGTTGTTTCGGACATCATTCAGGTTCCAGCTCAATCAATGGAGGACAAAGCTAGTGGATGGATGAACAAGTCGATCATTGACCGGAGCCTATCCCGCTGGTTGCCGCCAGAGGCGATCGTCCAGGAGTTTCATCGAGCAGGTGTTTTCGGAGAGGTTGAAGTCGTTTCTCTGGCTCACCGGCATTACATCTTTTGATTTTCTGATTCTCAAGCCAAAGATTTCATTTTGGGGAGGCCATGGGTGGCGAATGGACAATCGATTGCTGTCGCGGAGTGGTAATCTGAGTTCGTCCCGGCGGCTGACACCCTCCTCAATGCCTTGCTATGGATCCGACTACCGCTGCTTTTGTTGGAATTTTGGACAAAGAAGATATTGTCCTCTATACTGCCGGTGGCAGGGGAGTATAGGTACTATGATGTTGCAACCAGACTAAAGAAGCAAGGGGGGTTTTCCCGTGCCTGTTCCGCGTCGATGTGGGCAAACCCCTCTAGCCGAGGGCGAGAGTGTGTGGGAGTAAAGCTCCCTTCTGGCAGCAATTCTCTTATGAGAACATCGAAGGAATATGTGATTCCTGTGGAGCTCTGCACTTCGCCGAGACCTGCATCTTAGTGCCGAAGCAACCTCCTTCCTCGAATAGCCCCAGATTCGGCCCTTGGATGGCTGCAATCCGACGAAGGAGGTCCCCCTAGATTCAGCCTTCGGCTTCCTGGAAGACGAATCAGGGGGATGCATTGCCGTCCCCTGCTTCGGTGGAAGGGTGGCAAATCCCCAAGAAGGTTGCCCGATGGCAGGTGAGCAGGCTCCCCCCTGATGGCCAGTCTTCCTCTTCTTCGAAGGTGTTGTCGGATCAAGGTAAGGGAGTTTTATAGCAAGTGTGCCGGTCCAATTTTGTCGTGCCGATTTCAGCAACTAAAACCCAGACTGAGTTTCAGTTGGCTGAACCAGTGCAGTCTAAGAACATGGACCATAACCCCTTCTCTACTTTGGGTTCTAGGAAAGAGACTGAGTGCCCGGAGTTCTGCAAGGATTTGACTCCGAGCCCATCAAAGAGGGCCCGATCTGTTGAGTCTAACACTCAGCGAGTGGCCTCCAAGTTCCTCTAAAGCTAAAGGTAAGGCTCCTCTCGCTGCTAAAGGGAAGGAGCCAGCATTCTTCACTTTTTCAGCCTCTTTAAACTCAGCCCGAAGGTCAGGTGCTCTGACTCGCTAGGGAACCAAGAAACTCCACAGCTTGGCAGGGCCTAACCCGGGTCTACTTCAGGGGTCCCCCAATAAGAGTTGTTGGTGGGACATACCCATGAGTTCGCTGTCTATCAGCTTAAGCAGGCCATTCAGAGAGTTGATACTATAGTCGTGATGGATTCTTTCCAATCAGAGGAGTGTTGTGGGAGGAACCAGTGGAGGTTTCCCTCCTGCCAGTTTTCATTCTGATGAGGAGATGCCTGGGGACAGGGTCGGCGTCCTCCCCACTCAAGTATCAAGATGAAGATACTTATTTGGAATGTGAGAGGAGCCTTGAAACCTTCGTTTCGCTCCCGACTCAAGTATGAGGAGATGGCTGGGGATAGGGTCGGGGTCCTCGCCACTCAAGTATTAGGATGAAGATACTTATTTGGAATGTGAGATGAGCCTTGAAACCTTCATTTCGCTCCCCACTCAAGTATGAGAAGATGCCTGGGGACAGGGTCAGTCCTTCCAACTCAAGTATCAGGATGAAGATACTTATTTGGAATGTGAAAGGAGCCTTGAAACCTTCATTTTGCTCCTCTTTTGGGAGGCTTTTGCAGCTGCATAGTTTTAACATTTGTGTCCTTCTGGAAACTCGATTGTCTGGAGGTAGTCTGGCTCACTTTCTGAGATTGATTTTCGATCCTGGGTTTATTATGCTGTTGAGTCAGTCGGTCTTTCTGGTGGTATTTTGGTGCTTTGAAAAAATGATAGGATTCGAGTGGATGCCTTTCATTGCTGCGGTCAACAAGTTGCTACTGTCATTTTCAAGACGACCTCAGGCTCCTGGCTTCTATTGGGTGTCTATGCCAGCATTGACTTCCGGGAACGCCAGATGCTCTGGGATGAGATTCAGTCTTTGCTTGCTCAGGGATTTCTCTCCCTTATTGCAGGCGACTTCAATTACATAGTGGGGGCCTATGAGAAGAAACGGGGAAGGCGGTATGTTGGATCTGCAGGTAGAGCTGAGTTTAGGACTTTCATCTCTATTACCGGCCCTTTGGATCTGGGGTTCCAGGGTCCCTAATTTACATGGTGCAACAATTGGTAGGAAACTGCCAGAGTGTGGGAGAGACTGGATAGGGCTATGGCCACTTCTAATTGGCTTCAGATTTTTCTTTCTGCCACCGTCACCCACTTGCCCCGTATAGCCTCAGACCACTGCCCTCTTCTTATCTACTGATGCGGGTTTTCAGCGGAGTCAGCAGTTCATATTTGAGAAGTTTTGGATATCTTATTCTTCTGCTAGAGTTATCATTTCCGAGGTCTGGAGAGTGCCTGTAGAGGGAGTGCTATCTACAGGCTATCGAGGCGTCTAGCTCTTGCTAGACGTAGGCTATCCATATGGAATCGAAGGAAGGTGGGGGACATTGTGTGGCAAGTTGAGCAAGTTGAATCTATTATTGCTACACTCCATGCCAAAGAGGATCAGGACGGATTTCTTGATGAGTTTGATCTGTCGTCCCTTCTCTCTAATCTGTCGATCCACCATTCCCTTCTTCTACAGCAGGAGATTTTTTGGAAGCAAAGGTCCCGGATCCAATGGATTAAAGAAGGGGACTGTAACACCGGATTCTTTCATTAGGCCACTTTCAAATGTTGAGCGGCGAACCATATCAGGAGTTTATCTGATGATGAGGGTCACTTCTAGGAGGATAACCAGGTGATCAGGGATCAACTTCTTCATTTTTTTCGATCTAGATGGACTGAGCTTACTGGTAATGGACTCTCTGTTTGCCTTGTGCTGACCCCTAATAGGGTCTCCGATACGGAGAATGACCTTCTTATTAGGCCTATTTCAGTGAAGGACATTCGGATGGCTTTATAGGATCTTGATGCGAATAAGGCCTCGGGGCCTGACGGGTTCCCACCTTTATTCTTCCACCATTATTGGAGTATTTTAGGCCAAGATGTTGCGCAGGCCATCAAGCTTGTTTTTCAATCGAAAGCCATTCCCACCGAGTAAAATCGGAATACCGTACGAACACAAGTCCAATCATCACAAAGTTACCTGACTTGAGCACACACCAATGGAGCAATTTGGCTATAACAAGCTTAGTACATATTCTATAGACACGCATGTATGTACTCCGCACTCGACTCTCCTGAGTCTCATCTCAGTCCAAACTGAGGCGACTTTGATTATATTCTATTCAATTATAATTTATGTAGCCCAGTTTGCAACTTATGCATTCTACAACTCATGCATTGCTACTCAAGCATCTATAATGGCTACTTTAGTCTCATCTTGCCAACCATAAAAGTATCAGGGCGATCATCCGTATGAGTTGGCTGATCTAAGCCTGTGACATTTATACACATATGTGCCTGTAAATATGAACTCATCATAATAAAAAAATAAATCTCATTTCTCGCCAGAGATAGTAGGAAGGTCCTTCTGTAACTCATATAGAGACAGGTCCTTTCTAATTTCACCAATGCTCGAAAATTCATTCTCTATAAACTACATGTCTCTGGACTCCACTTTAGTGAACCCTCCATCAGGATGTGCACCGTACATCATGTAACCCTTCGAATTCTCAGGGTACCTGATGAACACCATTTTGCTACCTTTATGACCTAGTTTTTCCAACTTGCGGGAGGCATTGTGCATATATCCCGCTGAGACCCAGGGGCATAAATGATCCACAGAGGGTCGCACACCATACCATAGCTTATATGAAGTGAAGGGTACCATTTTACTAGGTACACGATTAAGGATGTAGGCTGCAGTCAACAGCGCATCTCCCCATAAACTGATTGAAAGATTTGCTTGCATCATCATCGACCTAACCATGTCTAGTAAAGTCCTATTTCGATGCTCGAAAACACCATTCTGTTGCGGTGTTCCATAAATAGTAAGCTGCCTACGTATCCCTTTTTCCTCACAGAGCCGTTGGAATTGCTCAGATAGATATTCATGACTTCTATCAGTTCGGAGAGTCTTCAAAGACCTCTCCTTCTGATTTTCTACCTTAGCTAAAAATCGTATGAAATAATCAACGCTTCATAGTGATGAGAGATCAAGTACACATATCCAAATTGAAAAAAATCATCTATAAATGTAAGGAAATAGGAAGCGCCATGGTGCGCTTTGACACTCATGGGTCCATAGATATCAGAGTGAACTAGCTCTAATGGATGAATGGCCCTAGTAGCCTTACCAAAAGGCTTTCTTGATGTCTTTTTCACTAGACAAGACTCATATATAGGTAGACTTATCTTGGTAAGACGGCATAATAGCCCTGCTTTAGCCATTTGTACCATCCTATCTTGGCCCACATGATCAAGTCTGGTATGCCAAAGAAAACTATCATTACAAGCAGAAATAGAAGCACAAAAAAATGAGGAATAAGAAGCACTCAAGTCAACATCCAATCTAAAGAACCCTTGTGACAAATATCCATAAAAGGATAAAACATCATTTAAATAGACTGACATACGATCACCAAAAAAACTAAAAGTGTAACCAAGTGTCAATAGGGCAAGAACAGAACAAAGATTACACCGGATAATTGGAACATACAAAACGTCATATAGGATCAACACATATCCATCATGAAGCATAACACGGTATGCTCCTACACCCAAAACCTACTCACACAGACCATTTTTAAGTACGACAAACTGGGTATCTCCAGGTATCCTGTGAAAATTTACAAAACTAACTCAATCTTGCACTATATGTTTGTTCGCTTCCGTATCTACGATCCAATCAGAAAATGTATCAGCAACTAATGCATATGAACAAACAAAGAGAGAGATGAATATGGAGCATACCTTCTTTGGCTCAGTGCAATCACAAGCAAAGTGGCCTTTTGCTCCACAGTTGTAGCACTTAATCTTTGTTACATCTTTCTTGCCCCTTCAACATTCTCTCTTTGGTTTGGCCACAGTTTTTCCTTTATATTCTTGTGCACTCCTGTTACGTGCCTTTCCCTTCTTTTTTGTTGGACCTTGAAGACCCATCAGTAACCACATAGGCTAAAGAAAGGGAATTCTCAATTCGCTCAGCCTCTAGCTCAAGGTGATGAGCAATGTCTCAAAAGTCTTGATGTGCTCACTATGAGTCATCAAGAGCTTTATCTAACTCTATTGAGGGTCGGGCAGTGAACGAATCATAGCTAGGACCTGTTGCTCATTAGTAAGGTCAACTTCAGCAGCCTTTATATTCCTAATCATGTTTTCCATCACACGAAGGTGGATGGACATGGAATGATTGGGATCCTTGACATATTGCATGAATCTAAGGTTCAAGGCACGTAGCCTTGTGGCTGAAGTTTGACCAAATTGATTTTGATCTGGTTCCACATATCCTAAGCAGTCTGGCAATGCTCAAAGTTGCCAATAAGATCATTGTGCATGCTGCTCAACATGGTAAAGCATGCACAACGATCTTTTTTGACCCAATTTTTATAGGCTTCCCGATCAAGGTGATGTTGCTCAGTAGTGCCAGGCGCTGGTGGTGTCATGCTAGTTGTCAGGGTCTTCAAGACTTCTAATTCATTCAGTAGGTATTGGATTTTTCTATGCCACATTTTATAGTTTTTTCCATCTAGCTTCTCACCTTTGTTAAGATCAGCTATCATAGATTTGGAGGCCATCACTGCATTCAGTCAAGCAAGGTATGGATATCAGGTACATTTTATACCTTTATCTAGGAAAATAATCAGATTACAAATGTTCCTTCTTATAAATGAGATCAAAACTTTGCTAAGCTCATAATCATCACTCATTTAATAAGATAGAACACAAATCTGATAATTTTTAATAGAACATATCCATGTTATCCACAATAAATATTGGAACAAATCTGCACCGCAAAGCCAAACATATGCTACAACAAAATATATTTCATGTCAACTAAAGATATAAAATTCAACATGTATATTATTTATGCACCAAGCATGAATAAACATGCATGCACAAAATATATTTTAATTGACATAAATATCCTTCATACACTAAGCATAAATTATTGTCAATAGAGATAACATACAGAAATATGCATAAATCATATTTATACACTAAGCATAAATAATTATGTATCCGGAAAAATGTTTACAGAAAAAATCAGACAATGTGATAATATTAATATTCATGCATAGAGCATAAACAACCATGCCACATCAAAAAACTTTCAATAAATTTTCTATAAATTTTTCTGATTTTTCTACAAATTTTGTGATTTTTTTTTACAATTTTTATGATTTTTCTTGATTTTTTTAGATTTTTTATAATTTTTTAAAAATCTATTTAAATGCCACGTAAGCACTGACATTAGCTGGGACCCGACACGTGGATGACTACTTAGTCGCTTGTCAACAGGACCCGCAGCCATGTCAGGGGACACGTGGACAGACACATGTCTACCATGTCATTCGGGACCCCCACTCCACGCGGAGCTAACTGGGATTGCCACGTCTTTTCTGAGCTGATGTGGTAGCAATGTCAACATTAGCAGCCCTTTTTTTAAATTTCATATTATGAAAAGATGAAATAGCACTAGATTGATTTTTGAATTTACGAGTAATGCCACCCGTAAACTCATGACATTCACTATGCACCGGAGTGCCTTTCGGTGGCCCTACGTCCCACGGACGCATGGACAGTCGCCGCCCTTTGTGGCTGCAGACGGGGTTTCACCAGCCCTCCGGCGATCGGGGAAGAGAGGGGGAGGGTCTCTGGCGACTGGCAAAGGTGACGCCGATCACCGTTCGGGGTCCGATGGCCCCCAGCGGCCATCTCATTTTTTTTTTTCACTGCGGCTCCCATGGCCGTAGCTGAGGGGAAGGCAGTAGCGTGCGGCCATCGTTGCCTGCTCCTCCGCCTCTCCACCCTTGTCGGCCACCGCCTCAAGTATGGTGATGGCGGCGATGCTCTGATACCAATTGTAGGAGCCATATATAGGGAACATACCTTGTTTCGACGTCAGCAAAGCAGCATATCATTGGTCGTCGGGGGCTATCAGAGTCCCTAGTTCATCCACATCCATAAGCCGCAGATCCGATGAGGGAGAGGAGGAAGGAGGCACTTCTGTCTCCGTATCCTATTCTACTTTATTCTCAGAAGACACATTCGGTCTTTTTATAGAACAGGCCAAGGAATACCAAGAGTAGAGTTACGAAGAGTCTTATCTCCTGGGAATCTGTGTGGGCGCTGACCTGGAATCCATGCCAACAATGTAGGAGCCATAAACAAGGAACATACCTTGTTTCGGTAGCAGTAGAAGCAGCGGATCGTCGATCATCGGGGGCTACCAGAGTTTCAGTTCGTCCACGCCCCTAAGCCATAGATCCGATAAGGGAGAGGAGGAAGGAGGCACTTTTATCTCCATATCCTGTTCTACTTTATTCTCAGAAGACACCTTCGGTCTTCTTATATAATAGGCCAAGGAATACCAAGAGTCCCAGAGTTACGAAGAGTCACGTCTCCTAGGACTCTGTATGGGTGCTGACCTGGCACCCAGGCCAACAAGGATCATATGGTTTCGCTTTATTAATAGATTTATGGGATCAATAATGCATTTAAGATGTTACACTAAATTTTGTTTTGTTATCCATTAGTAATGCATGACGAGTTATTTGACCTCTATGAATGGAGAGAATGATGAGATGTATGGTTCTCTTGGTAGCAAACCTTTAATTTTTTGTTTTTTGTTTTTTTTAAGTGAGATTATCCCATGAATTATATCACTAAATTATCAAAGATAAGTTTGCGGCTCGCTTGAATCATCCAGCAATTCATTGAGATCTATTTGATCTGCAATCCATAGGCAGTCTCTATCAACTGCATGATAATTGTCATGAATCAATTATATGAAAGAGCTAATTTATTACATTATCACTTGCTGATGTGGCTATATGTGCCAAGAAATGTGATGTAAGTTGTTCATTTATCCCCTATCAACTAAAGCTTCGTGGTCCATAGTTTGCTGTCATTGTAGTGTAGTTCATTGCAAGATGTTAAACTAACGATTCTATATTGAGATGGTAGAGATGCACTGCACTTGGGATGGAATATTATGGTCCATCCAACTTGACTTTGGATGATGTTTGATGGAGGTCACGCATTCAGTAAGACATTTTATCTATCCAACAAAGAAACTTTTTCCATCAAGGAATGGGATCCAGTGGTTTTCTTGCGCCCAGCCTCCTTCCCTTCAAATGACAATTCGAAACGGCTACTTTCCAAACGATAAAAGAAGATTTTGTCATCCGCTGATTGCAGACTTTTGAACTTGGGAATTAATAGAAATAATTGGCAAGGGTCGGAATTAATTTTGGAAAAAAATTGTGTAACCAGGTCCCACCAATGTAGATGAATCATAGAGTTGGATGTAATGATCTTTGGATCATTTGATAGTTTAATATAATAAATGCAATAATAATCTTCAGATCTCGTATAATAATGCGTAAAAAATCACTCTTATATTGCATCTTCGTTTGGAGAAACTATTGAAGTAGAATTTTAAAAGTAGAGCTTTAAAAACTACAGCTTTTCAAAGAAATTATTTGCAGAGTGAGTGCGTATGAGAGCGTCTGAGAGCGTGTGCTTTAAGATTCGGGTTTGTCTTTGTCTTCCTTGATTTCCTTTGCCTGCTGCTGTTGCTCCCCATCGATCTTGTCCTGGAGATGGCTTCTTCAACTGCCCGGCCGCCGGTGGGTTCTGATGCTCCGTTGAACGCCAGGAAGCCATCGGTCTACTCCCGTAAGGGTCGTTTCGAGTGGGTTTCCTCATCTCCATCTCCGGTGGTGATGGCTGAACTGGAGCGGCTCTTCTCTGACATCATCCAAGTGCCGGTGAAGTCCCTGGAGGAGGAGATTGAGAAGTGGAAGCACCATGCTATCCTTGCTCGTAGCCTCGCTCGTTGGATCCCGCCGGAGGTGCTAGTGAGGGAATTCTGTAGAGCTGGAGTGAAAGGCGATATTGAAGCTGTGGCAATAGCACACAAGCATTACATGTTCCGATTTGGTGATCCTCTTACCTCTGACCTGATCCTTGGCAGACCTTGGGTGGTTAATGGCCAACCCATTACGTGTCTCCGTGGCAGTTAGAGTTCATCCCGTCGGAATGTTCTCTTCTCCAAGCTCTGCTCTGGGTCAGACTGCCACTGCTTCCCATTGAATTTTGGACGGAGGATATCCTTGCTTCGATTCTCTTGTGGCTGGGGAATTCCAGTTCTTGGATGAATCTACTGTGAATCGGAGTTGGGGTGGTTTTGCTCGAGTTTGTTTTCGGATTGATCTAAGCAAGCCGCTCGCCCAGGTGCACGAATTAGAGGGGCTAGATCTCCATTCTGGTAGCCTTTTGTTTATGAGAATTTAGATGGAATATGCAGTGGGTGTGGATCACTGCACTTCTCTGGGAACTGTGGTTTGGAGCTGAACTCCCCTTCTTCATCATCGAGTCTTCGGTTTGGGCCATGGATGGTAGCGCTGAGGAGAAGGAAGCTTCGCCCTGTTTCAGGTCAGGCAATCACTCCCTCCCTGTCATGAAGGATGATTGGAATGTTCCGAAGAAGGTGGCACGGCAACATTCAGACTCTCCCAGGGCCCCTGATTCAGGTCAGGCAACCCCTCCCTCCCCTGTCTCGAAGGATGATTGGCTTGCTCCGAAGAAGGTGGCATGGAGGCAAGGTAATCGGGGGTCATCCTCTGCTATTGTTCCCCTGAGTCCTTCTCCTTTTTCTCAGAAGACTGATTCTGTGGTTAAAGAGACTGTGTGCCGGTCTGGGTCTAATGTGTTGTTGTTTACTGAATTGCCTATGTTAGCCATGGTGGATCCTCTGAAGACGATGATTCAAGTGCCAGTGCAACTTGACTCTACTGGCCCCTTGAGCTCATCTCTGCAGTCCTTGAATGCAGCGTGCCAGCCTATGGCTTGCGTGCCGGTTGGTATGGAAGGGGGATCCCAGCTTCTGAATATGGCTTAGTTGTTGTTCTTGTCCTATGTGAACACAGGGAATAATGTCTCTAATCCTTTTGGGTTTGGGGATCAGAGTTTGGGGACCCCTCACTCTCCGGCCCGAGGTGATGGCTTTTCGGGCTCATCGAAGCGGGTTCGGCCTGTTGAGCCTTGTCGCAGCAGATTACCTCCAATGCTTCTAAGGCCAAAGGAAAAGGCCCTATTAGGGGAAATGCTAAAGTGAATGGATCTTTTACCTTCTCGGCTTTGCCCGATTCTCCTAAGAATTCGAGGGCCTGATCGGACGAAGATTGCAGAAGGCCCGCCGTAGGGACAGCCTGGCACCGGGGTCTGCCATTGTGATGCCCATGTTGGCTCCATTGGGTGGTCAGAACCATAGGTGGCGGTTGCCCTCCTCAAGGAAGCCATACAGAAAGACGGTTTAGCAAAACCTATGGATTCATCCCGGGTGGATGAATGTAGTGGTCAGGGTCCTGAGGGTCCCCTGTTGCTTAAGGATCACCTTGCTGAGCAGGTGATGGGGGTACTGACGCCTCCTCCCTCTTTAAATTCTAAATGAAGATTCTTGCTTGGAATGTTCGAGGGGCCCTAAACCCTCGTTCCGGTCCTCCTTTGGGAGGCTTCAGCAATTACATGCCTTTGACATCTGTATCCTGATGGAAACTCGTCTTTCTGGGGATAGTCTAGCTAGGCTTCGAAGACAAATCTCTAGACTGTGGGACTCTTATGTCGTGGAGTCAGTCGGTCTTTCAGACGGTATTTTGGTGTTATGGAGACCGGATAAAGTCAGAGTGGATGCCTTCCATGGTTGTGGCCAGCAGGTGGCTTTGGTCATTTCAGAAGGGACCTCTGCTCCTTGGCTTCTCTTAGGGGTTTATGCCAGCACCGACTTTTGAGCTTGTCGTGTGCTTTGGGATGAGATCCTCTCCCTTCTTGACTGGGGTTTTCCTTCCCTCCTTGTTGGTGACTTCAATTCTATTCTGGGGGCCTTTGAGAAGAGAGGGGGCAGACAGGTTGTTAGTTCTCCGGATATAGTTGAGTTTAGGGATTTATCTCCTTGGCGGGTCTTTTGGATTTGGGATTTGCTGGATCCCAGTTTACCTAGTGCAATAACGCTAGGGTTCTGCTAGAGTTTGGGAAAGGCTGGACAGGGCCTTGGCGTCTACCAGCTGGTTGCAGCTCTTTCCTTCTACTACTGTCACTCATTTGTCCAGGATTGGCTCTGATCATTGTCCCATCCTTATTTCTACTGATGTGACCCTTCAGCGGTCTAGACAGTTTAAATTTGAGAAATTCTGGACTTTTTATTCCTCTGCTAAGCATATCATTTCTTAGGTTTGGCGGCTGCCAGTTAGGGGGAGTACCTCTTACAGACTTTCTAGACACCTGCTTCTGGCAAGCCGTAGACTATCTAGCTGGTACAGGAGGAGGTCGGGACATTTTGAGGTAAGTGGATCAGGCAGAGTCTATTATTTCTTCTCTGCAACCAAGGAGGATCATGAGGGATTTCTTCTCGACTCGGATCTGTCCACCCTCAGATCTACTTTGGCCATTCACCATTCTCTTATGTTGCAGCGGGAGACCTATTGGCGGCAAAGGTCTCGTATTCAGTGGATTAAAGAGGGGACCACAATACGAGGTTCTTTCATCAGACTACTTTACGCCGGCGATCAGCTAATCGTATTAGGCGTTTAGTTGATGATGAGGGTCACTTGGAGGAAGACCCTCAGGGGATCAGGGATATGCTTTTTAGTTTCTTCCAATCCAGGTGGACTGATTTGTCTAGCGATGGGATCCCTGTTCCTCCTGTTCTATCTTCCTGCAAGGTCTCTGATGTGGAGAATGATACTTTTATTAGGCCCTTCTCTACGAAAGATATTCGCCTTGCTTTATGGGAGCTGGGGCCTGATAAGGCCCCTGGCCCTGATGGGTTCCCTCCTCTATTTTTCCATCATTATTGGGATATTATTGGTCCGGATGTTGTCCTGGCTATTCAGACGGTGTTTCAATCTAATCATATGCCTTCTGATTGGAAGCAGACTCTTGTTATCCCGGTGCCCAAACGTCCTGACGCTTCCTCTCCCCAACATTTCAGGCCAATCAGTCTGTGTTCCACATTATATAAGATTTGTGCTCGGCTTTTGGTTGGTCGGATAGCTTCGGTGATCCCTCGTCTCATATCTCAGGAGTAGGGTGCTTTTCTTAGGGGGCACAGCATCACAGATAATGCTCTGTTGGCTCAGGAGTTTATGCATGACCTCCAGAGAGTTGCTAGAAGTCAGTGCCTCATGGCTATTAAGCTCGATATGGAGAGAGCTTATGACAGACTGAGGTGGGATTTTCTGCGTCGCATGCTTCAGAAGTTTGGCTTCCATGAGGTTTTTCCTGCTTGGGTGATGGAGTGTATCCAGAGGCCATTCTTTTCTCTCCTGATAAATGGGGGTCGGACGGAGTTCTTTCACTCTAAGGTCGGTATGAGATAGGGATGTCCTCTTTCACCATTTTTGTTCATTCTATCTGCTGATGCCTTATCCCGGGATCTTTCTGTGGCTATGCAGACTTCGGCGATCCACCCATATTCAGCTGGCCCCCTTGGTCCCTCGCTGTCCCACTTACTTTTCGCTGATGTTTGTCTCCTGTTGGGGAAGGCTTCTATCGGTAATGCCACTACTTTTGCGGCCATTCTTCACTCCTATTGCTATGCTTCGGGACAGAGAGTTAATCTTAGTAAATCTTCGATATGCTTTAGCCCGAGGACATCCCCTACTCTGAAGAGGTCTATCTCTCGTTTGATGGGCATTCTTGCTCAGTTCGATTGCTTGTCCTATTTGAGGATTCCGATTATTGGGAGACGGCCACGGTGTTCGGATTTCAGCTTTATTATTAGGCGGATCCGTGAT
>UESW01004487.1:0-22058 GCA_900491605.1 Calamus simplicifolius
GAGGAGGTAAGCGCGCTCGGGAGGCTGAAAGGATCGCGGAGGCCCTTGCTGCAGAAAAGACCCGAGCCGCTGGGCTCGTAGAGGAATACAAGGCGTCTGGGCATTTTGCAGACGACCTGGCCGAAGCTTCGGCCGCTGTATTCCTTGACGGGTTCCAGCACGGCAAGGAGAAGGTAGCCAGAGATCTGAACTTCCCCCGGGCCTTGGAGGTCGAACTGGAGCGGTTGTCAGACTTGGCCCCTTCTGACGAGCCCGCACCGGCAGAGCCGTGAGCTCGCGCTTGTAACTTTGCTTTTTCTTCTTGTTTTTTTGTAAGCCCGACAACGTCGGATTTTGTAGTCCTTTTCAGTTAATGAGAATACTTTTTCGAAATGATTTCTGAATTGTCGTTGACTTCATTGATTGATAAGTAGCCTCATGACTCCATTAATTCTGATAGTTCCAGGGGACACCTCCCCACCGTTTGAACCCGAAAGTTATAGCTAGGTACGGTTGGATTCTAGGAGCGAAAACGCCCCCGGTCAGAGATTAGGCAGGTAGGCCCCTCGGGGCTATCGGCGCAACACCCGTCAAGCATTGGGCCTTGTACTAGGTTGGTGCGTAGCTCTTGATGCCTTCGGGAATTAGCTTTCATTCGACCGGCAGGACCTTGCACCGCCGGGTGTCGGGCCTGGTTGTGAAGAGCTGTTGGTGCACCGCTCCGCCAGCAGCTCGCTGGGCTTTGTGCCTGGCTAGTGCAGGGCTTTGAGTGCCGGGGGCACCGGGCTTTTGTTGTTGAGAGCCAGTGGCACACTGCTCTGCCAGTGGTACACTGGGCTTTGTGCCTGGCTAGTGCAGGGCTTTGAGTGCCGACGGGCGCCGGGCTTTTGTTGTTGAGAGCCAGTGGCACACTGCTCTGCCAGTGGTACACTGGGCTTTGTGCCTGGCTAGTGCAGGGCTTTGAGTGCCGACGGGGCCGGGCTTTTGTTGTTGAGAGCCAGTGGCACACTGCTCTGCCAGTGGTACACTGGGCTTTGTGCCTGGCTAGTGCAGGGCTTTGAGTGCCGGCGGGGCGCCGGGCTTTTGTTGTTGAGAGCCAGTGGCACACTGCTCTGCCAGTGGTACACTGGGCTTTGTGCCTGGCTAGTGCAGGGCTTTGAGTGCCGACGGGGCCCGGGCTTTTGTTGTTGAGAGCCAGTGGCACACTGCTCTGCCAGTGGTACACTGGGCTTTGTGCCTGGCTAGTGCAGGGCTTTGAGTGCCGACGGGGCGCCGGGCTTTTGTTGTTGAGAGCCAGTGGTACACAGGGCTTTGGTGCCGGGGCTTGGGGCCGGCCGGGGTGCCTTTTGTTGTTGAGAGCCAGTGGCACACTGCTCTGCCAGTGGTACACTGGGCTTTGTGCCTGGCTAGTGCAGGGCTTTGAGTGCCGGGGGCGCGGGCTTTTGTTGTTGAGAGCCAGTGGCACACTGCTCTGCCAGTGGTACACTGGGCTTGTGCCTGGGCTGGTGCAGGGCTATTTTGTTGTTGAGAGCCAGTGGCACACTGCTCTGCCAGTGGTACACTGGGCTTTGTGCCTGGCTAGTGCAGGGCTTTGAGTGCCGGGGGGCCGGGCTTTTGTTGTTGAGAGCCAGTGGCACACTGCTCTGCCAGTGGTACACTGGGCTTTGTGCCTGGCTAGTGCAGGGCTTTGAGTGCCGGCGGGGTGCCGGGCTTTTGTTGTTGAGAGCCAGTGGCACACTGCTCTGCCAGTGGTACACTGGGCTTTTGCCTGGCTAGTGCAGGGCTTTGAGTGCCGGCGGGGCGTCGGGCTTTTCTGTGAAAATTTAGATAGCTAAAATTGAATCTTGTTAATATTGAACAAGGGGCGAAAACCCAAGCAACACAGGGATGATGCTTAATCATGAAAGAAGAAATACATTACTGATAATACCGACGGAGGTTATCCGCATTCCACGTCCTAGGGAGTGGCCCATCAAGTTCTTCAATTTTGTAAGCTCCGTGGCGGAGCGTCTCGGTGATCCGGTAAGGCCCCTCCCAGTTAGGGGCTAGCTTGCCTCCCTCAGTTGGCTTTGAGACCTCAGCCCGTCGAAGGACTAGATCTCCTGGTAGGAACGTCCGGGGGCGCACGCGTGCGTTGTAGTATTTCGCGGCCCGTTGCCGGTAGGCTGCCATTCGAAGCCGCGCCCTGTCCCGCACTTCCTCCACCAGGTCGAGGTTGGCTCGCAGTTGGTCAGGGTTACCTTCTTCACTATAAGCCTCCACCCGAGGGCTGGGTGCTCCGATCTCCACAGGATAACAGCTTCAGAGCCAAAGACTAAGCTGAACGGCGTTTCGCCAGTGGGGGCTCGCGGCGTTGTATGATAGGCCCATAGCACGTTGGGGAGCTCCTCCACCCATCGTCCCTTGCAGCCATCCAGTCGAGACTTCAGTCCCTGGAGGATGATTCGGTTGTCACCTCAGCCGCCCCGTTGGTTTGAGGATGCCCGACGGAAGTGAACCTCTGACAGATACCCAGCTCGGAGCAGAACTCCCGGAAAGGCGCATTGTCAAACTGCCGGCCATTATCAGTGACTAGTGTGCGCGGCAGCCCAAACCGACATATGATTGACTTCCAGAAGAAAGATCTCACTTTGCTCTCGGTAATCTTGGCCAGAGCCTCAGCTTCAACCCACTTGGTGAAGTGATCCACCGCCACCAAGAGGAACTTCCGCTGCCCGGAGGCCGGGGAAATGGACCCAAGATATCCATGCCCCACTGGGCAAAGGGCCAAGGTGCCACCAGGGGGGTCAGGTGAGATGTCGGCTGTCGCTGGATATTGGCATGACGTTGGCAGCTATCACACTTCTTGACAGCTCGGCCGCGTCCTCCTTCATTGTCAACCAAAAGTACCCTTGGCGCAGGGCCTTGTAAGCTAGGGCTCTGCCCCCCAGATGACTCCCGCATACACCTTCGTGGATCTCCCTGAGGATATAATCTGATTCAGTTGGCCCCACACACCTGAGGACCGGGTATGAGAAGGATCTCCGATAAAGCTTCCCGTCCATCATCAAGAATCTCGGGGCCCTTCGCCTGAGCAGCTTGGCCTCAGCGGGGTCCTCCGGGAGAGTGCCGTCAGTCAAGTACCGGATGTAGGCGTCCATCCAGGAGGGCTCCTGCTCCACCGGCAACGCTTCATCCGCGGCCTCAATGCTTGGGACTTGTAGGTGCTCCACGTATGTTCTTCCCAACGTCCCGTCGACCGAAGTGGCCAAACGGGACAGCGCGTCAGCCCTGGCATTCTCCGCCCTGGGGATATAGCTGACACGGAAGTAAGAAAAATGAGACGCCTGGGACTGCACCTTGCTCAAGTAGCGGGACATGGTGGGTCCCTAGCCTCGTACTCCCCGGCGACTTGTCCAGAAATGAGTTGAGAGTCCGTGAAGGCCCTCAAGCGCCCCGCGCCCAGCTCCTCAGCTAATCTCATCCCCGCCAGCAGGGCTTCGTACTCCGCCTGATTATTGGTCGCCAGGGAACTGGAATCTGAGAGCATACTCCACCACGTCTCCCTCCGGGCTCGCGAGAATGAGTCCGGCTCCGCTCCCTTGAGAGTTTGCCGCTCCATCTACATGCAGGATCCAGTCCTCCACCTCCCCAGATGAGGGAGGTCCACAGGCTCCTCCGGTCGCGCCTCCTCCACGTCCTTCTCGGTCCAGGAGCACTCGACTAGGAAATCCGCCAACACTGGGACTTCATGGCTGATCTTGGCCGGATGGACAGGTCGAACTCGCTTAGCTTGATGGCCCATTTAGCCAGCCGGCCGGAGGTGTCGGGGCGAGACAGATAGCTCGCAGGGGCTGGTCCGTAAGCACCACGATGGGATGGGCTTGAAAGTAAGGCCGAAGGCGCTGAGTAGAGACCACCAAGGCGAAGATAATCTTCTCAGTTTTTGAATACCTGGTCTCAGCGTCATGGAGTACCTTGCTGGTATAATAGATTGGCTTCTGGGCTCCGTCGGTATCCATGCGCACAAGCACGGAGCTAACAGCCTCGGGGGAAGCGGCCAGATATAAAAAGCTCCTCTCCATTTTCAGGCTTGGACAGCAGCGGAGGAGTGGAGAGAAACTGCTTCAATTCTTCAAAGGAGCCCTGACACTCTTTCGTCCACTCGAAGCCGTTAATCTTGCGCAGCGCCTTGAAGAAGGTAGGCACCTCTCCGCCGACCTTGACATGAAACGACTCAAGGCCGCCACCCTCCCCGTCAGGCGCTGCACCTCCTTCTTGCTGACCGGAGGCCGCATCTCCAGGATGGCTCTGATCTTGTCGGGGTTGGCTTCGATCCCGCGCTGGGTCACCATGAAACCCAGGAACTTGCCGCTGCGAAGGCGCATTTGTGGGGGTTGAGCTTCATCCGGTACCGGCGCAGATTGTTGAAAGTCTCCTCGAGGTCGGCTACATGGTCTTCTGCATTGGTGCTCTTGGTCAGCATGTCATCCACATATACCTCCATGTTGCGCCCCAGCTGATCCTCAAAAACCTTGTTCATTAATCTTTGGTAAGTAGCCCCGGCGTTTTTCAGTCCAAAGGGCATCACCCTGTAACAGTAGATCCCCTTCTCCGTGACAAAGGAGGTTGCTTCTTCATCTGCTGGGCTCATCTTGATTTGATTATACCCGAGAACGCATCCATGAAACTGAGCGTCCCATGCCCGGAGGTGGCGTCTACCAGCTGGTCGATTCGGGGGAGCGGGAAGCTGTCCTTGGGACATGCCTTATTGAGGTCGGTGAAATCCACGCACATTCTCCAGCTTCCACTGGCCTTGCGAACCATCACGACGTTCGCCAACCAGTCGGGGTAGCGCACCTCGCGGATGTGGCCAGCCGCCAACAGCTTCCGCACCTCCTCGTCAACAGCCTTCTGCCGGTCCGGGGCAAAACTCCTTTTCTTCTGCCTGACGGGCCGGCACTCCGGTCGAATGTTGAGCTGATGTGTAATCACCTCCTCCGGGATCCCGGGCATGTCGGACGCTGACCATGCGAAGACGTCGGCGTTGGCCCGCAGAAAGGTAAGGAGCCGGTCACGAGCTTCGTCCGGAAGTAAGGCTCCAACTCGAACCGTCTGCATGGGGTCCTCCCCGAGGGGGAAAGTGAGCAGCCGCTCGGCCGGTTCCCCCCTCCTCTCCAAGTCTCGTGGGTCAAGGGCCTCAGGGTGTCGGTGCAGATGGCGGTGCAGGCGCTGCCTCCTGGGGACTAGGGGCCAAGTGATAGCAAAGCGCCGGTAGGCCCTGCTCTCCTCGCATCTCGCCGACCCCTCTGCTGGTTGGGAACCTCACAAGGAGCCGCTTGGTGGATATGACGGCATCCAAGAGGTTGAGCCCGGGCCTCCCAAGAATCGCGTTGTACGCCAGGGGCACACGGACCACCAAAAATTTTATAAGGACAGTGCTTTGGCACGGAGCCGTTCCAGCCGTCACGGGAAGAGTAATTTCCCCCTCGACCCTCACAGAATCTCCTGTGAATCCCATCAAAGGCGTGGCGACAGGTCGAAGTATCATGCGACAGATTCATGCGAACAAAGGCATCGTAGTTCAAAACATCTACGGAGCTTCCACTGTCGACTAGGATTCTTTTACAGGATGTTTAGCAATCGTCATGGATACGACGACGCTATCATCATCTTTATTTACAACCCCCTCCAAGTCCTTTTCGAAAAAAGGAATTACAGCTTCCACTCCCCCTCTCCCTTGGTCTCTTCGACGGGCCTCCTGCCCCCCAGGAAATCATCGCCACTGTCTTCTCCGTCGGGGCGTTATCGATCACCGGCGGTGCAGGCGCTGACGGGCCAGGAGCTCCCGGGTTGTTCCTTTGGACAAACTTCCTCAGATGGCCTTGTTGAATGAGGTCTTCAATAGCTTTCTTCAGCTGCCGGCAGTCGTCGGTGTTGTGGCCATGGTCCCGGTGGTAGCGGCAGTAGAGATTTTTGTTCCGGGGAATCTTCGGGTTGATGGGAGGAGGGCGTTGCAGATAGGGCTCCCCTTCAATCTCGAGCAGGATCTGAGATATCGGGGCAAGCAGGGTGTAAGGCCCGTCTCTCGGTGCAGGAGGTCGAGGACGGTTGTCTGGTCGGCGAGGAGGCTCGGGCCTCCTGGGGCGGGCTTCGCAGGTTCTGGCTGGGTTGGCTTCCTGGGTATTCCCGCCAGCTCACGCCGGGAAAAGTCAGCTTCGTCCGCCCGGATGTACTTCTGGGCGCGGATCAAAGTTCGGAGTAGGAGCCCGGCGGCTTCTTGTCAAGAGAGTATGCGAAGCGAGAAGGGCGGAGCCCCCGCTTCAGAGCCAAGGTTGCCACCGAGTCTTCCAGGTTGTAGACCTCCAGGCGGCCTCCTTGAACCGGGCAACATAGTCCCGCAGAGGCTCGCCATTCTTCTGCTGACGGCAAACAGACTGTCCGCCACCCTCGGGATCTTCCGGCAGCGTCAAAGTGGGCCAGAAAGCCCTCTCCAACTGGCGGAAGGAGTCGATGCTTCGTGGCGGCAGGCGAGAATACCAAGCCCGGGCAGCCTTTTTCAGAGTAGCCGGGAAAGCAACACACATAAGTGAGTCAGTGGCCCCCTGAACTTGCATGAGTACCTTGTAGCTCTCCAAATGGTCCAGGGGGTCCGTAGTCCCATCGTATGGGTCCAGTTGAGGAAGGCGGAACCTGGTGGAGATAGGCTCCTCCATGATGCGGCGGGACAGGGGAGGTCGACTGTCGTAGTCAGTCTCTGGCAGGTGGGTGATCCGACGGCTAAGTTCCTCCAGCTTCTGGTTGCACTCCTCGAGTCGACGCTCAGCTCGACGAGGCATCCGGCCATCAAAGGAGCCCTCCCCCGAAGATTCAGAAGAAGAGCGGGGCGGCGATGCCGGCGCGGGCGCTCCGCCTCCTTTCCGTGCCGCCGCTTAGGAGAAACGCTGGCGTGGCGAGAGGGAGACCGGGGCCTTTTGGATGCTTCGCGGTGATGTGGCTTGGCCGGGGATCGGCGGTGATGATCTGCAGGAACTGGCGATCTCCGGCGGGAGGAATGCTGGCTAGGCTGCATCACCCCAGGGACAGACGGGTTCGGCTCCGGCTGCCGCAAGGCCGCTTGCTGGTGCTGCAGGCCTTGAACCATCGCCGCCAACGACTGGACCTGCGTGGCCAGGCAGTGAATCGATCTCCTGGGGTTGCTGCGGAGCAGAGCAGGAACTTCATTCTGCGGAGCAGAAGGCCCTGCCCCCTGGAGATTCAGGGCTCCGGAAACTGGATGCGAGAGCCGGGGGGGCCTCCGCGGGTGGACCAGCCCGCAGCGCTGCCCCCCAGCGCGACCGGCTGAAACTCCTTTCGTTCGAGTCGTCACCATGGCTTTGAGGTCCTGAAGAAGGAGAAAGAAGAAAGCTGCTGGTTCGACGTCTTTCTTACACCCCCTTCCTGGCGCGCCAATCTGATGACGCCAAGTCACCTTCCTCGAACGTCGGGGAAGACGGACGTCCTTCTCCTCGAAGTCCTGCAAGAAAAGTCCCCGGGACCGGTGGCGCCGGTGGGGACCCTCCGACGATCAAGTCAGTCGCTTGGGCTCAGACAAAGAACCGCTCCAGCGAAGAGGAGCTGAGGCGGTTAGGGTTTTTGCTGGGAGGAAGAAAGCTCAGAAAAACCAGAGTTCAGATCCCACTTACAGCGTGAGCACGTGCCTTTTATACCTGTCCGAATACCCTAACTTGCGCTTTGGAAGATCACCATCGTACCATTGCTGCGAGTGATACCATACGTGTCCGGTAGCTGTGTAGGCGTTCAGTGCACGCCGCCGGTTGATATGACTGGGCACATTGCAGAGGTAGCGAATCGTACGCCGTAGCGAGGCATGGTGATGCACAGGGACATGCAATGCGCCAAACACCGTTATGAGGCATGGCCCTCCGTAACGGGGACAATCACGGAGTACCGAATCGTACGCTGTGGTGAGGCATGGTCATGCACAGGGGCATGCAACGCGCCAAACATCGTTATGAGGCATGGCCCTCCGTAACGGGGCGCAATCACGGGAGTACCAAATCGTACGCTGTGGCGAGGCATGGCCATGCGCTGAAAATCATGTGCGAGCACCGTGCAACCTGATAGTTGTTGTTTTCCTTGGTAGTTGAGTCGCATGCTAATCACTGATGGCCCCACCCAGCGACCCCGAGGGGGTACCGGGGTGGGGGAATGACAGTGCACCCAAGACCGGTGGGGTCGGGGTTAAGAAATGATGACCCACCCCCGACCCCGAGGGGGTACCGGGGGTGGGAAAAATGACAGTGCACCCCGAGACCGGTGGGGGCCTCGGGGTTAAGAAATGATGACCCCACCCCCAACCCCGAGGGGGTACCGGGGGTGGGGAAAATGACAGTGCACCCCGAGACCGGTGAGGGCCTCGGGGGTCTCGGGGTTAAGAAATGATGACCCCGCCCCCCGACCCCGATGGGGTACCGGGGGTGGGAAAATGACAGTGCACCCCGAGACCGGTGAGGGCCTCGGGGTTAAGAAATGATGACCCCACCCCCCGACCCCGAGGGGGTACCGGGGTGGGGAAAATGACAGTGCACCCCGAGACCGGTGAGGGCCTCGGGGTTAAGAAATGATGACCCCACCCCCTGACCCCGAGGGGGTACCGGGGTGGGGAAAATGACAGTGCACTCCGAGACCGGTGAGGGCCTCGGGGTTAAGAAATGATGACCCCACCCCCCGACCCCGAGGGGGTACCGGGGGTGGGGAAAATGATAGTGCACCCCGAGACCGGTGGAGGCCTCGGGGTTAAGAAATGATGACCCCACCCCCGACCCCGAGGGGGTACCGGGGGTGGGGAAAATGACAGTGCACCACGAGACCGGTGAGGGCCTCGGGGTTAAGAAATGATGACCCCGCCCCCCGACCCCGAGGGGATACCGGGGGTGGGGAAATGACAGTGCACCCTAAGACCGGTGAGGGCCTCGGGGTTAAGAAATGATGATCCCACCCTACGACCCCGAGGGGGTACCGGGGGTGGGGAAAATGACAGTGCACTCCGAGACCGGTGAGGCCTCGGGGTTAAGAAATGATGACCCCACCCCCGACCCCGAGGGGTACCGGGGGTGGGGAAAATGACAGTGCACCTCGAGACCGGTGAGGGCCTCAGGGTCAAGAAATGATGACCCCACCCCCGACCCCGAGGGGGTACCGGGGGTGGGGAAAATGACAGTGCACCTCAAGACCGGTGAGGGCCTCGGGGTCAAAAAATGATGACCCCACCCCCCGACCCCGAGGGGGTACCGGGGGTGTGGAAAATGACAGTGCACCCCGAGACCGGTGGGGGCCTCGGGGTTAAGAAATGATGACCCCACCCCTCGACCCCGAGGGGGTACTGGGGGTGGGGAAAATGACAGTGCACCCCGAGACCGGTGAGGAACTCGGGGTTAAGAAATGATGACCCCGCCCCCCGACCCCGAGGGGTACCGGGGGTGGGAAAAATAATAGTGCACCCCGAGGCCCCCCCGACCCCGAGGGGGTACCGGGGGTGGGGAAAATGATAGTGCACCCCGAGACCGATGGGGGCCTCGGGGTTAAGAAATGATGACCCCACCCCCGACCCCGAGGGGGTACCGGGGGTGGGGAAATGACAGTGCACCCCGAGACCGGTGGGGGCCTCGGGGTTAAGAAATGATGACCCCACCCCCGACCCCGAGGAGGTACCGGGGGTGGGGAAAATGATAGTGCACCCCGAGACCGGTGGAGGCCTCGGGGTTAAGAAATGATGACCCCACCCCCTGACCCCGAGGGGGTACCGGGGGTGGGGAAATGACAGTGCACCCCGAGACCGGTGGGGGCCTCGGGGTTAAGAAATGATGACCCCACCCCCCGACCCCGAGGGGGTACCGGGGGTAAGGAAAATGATAGTGCACCCCGAGACCGGTGGGGGCCTCGGGGTTAAGAAATGATGACCCCACACTCCAATCCGAGGTGGTACCGGGGGTGGGGAAATGACAGTGCACCCCGAGACCGGTGGGGGCCTCGGGGTTAAGAAATGATGACCCCACCCTCCGACCCTAAGGGGGTATCAGGGGTAGGAAAAATGACAGTGCACCCTAAGACCGGTGGAAGGCCTCGGGGTTAAGAAATGATGACCCCACCCCGCGACCCCGAGAGGGTACCGGGGGTGGGGAGATGATAGTAGCTGCCGTTACCTTTTTTTGACGATGCTGGGATCAGTCATATCACTATCCTCGTGCGAGTCAGTCCAAAAATATATAAGTACAAAATTTAGTTGAGAACAACGAGGTTAGATTTTAAAACAATGGATCACTTTAAAGTTGAGGGGATGTTATATGAAAATTTCATGACCACAATATACCAGGGGATACTTTTTCTTTTTAAAAATAAGTATGGTTATTGTTGACTATCATAATATACAAAAGATACTTTTTCTCAATAAAATGGAAATAATTATTGTTTATTTAATTATCTTCATTTTTAAAGCTCAAATTATTATATCATTTAAAATATATATTTTGCATGAAATAGTCAATGATTTCGACACAAAGGATCCATATTTTTGGTAAGTATAAAATAAGAGTAAATAGAGGTGGAACAAATTTGATTCAACCTAATCTTGTTTAGATCCATTCGAATTAAGATGATTAGGATTTCACCTTTTTTTCGATCCAAAATGATTCAAACTTAGTATGACCCATAAATTTTAAGGTTTGGTTGCATTCTGTCATCGATAATCATAAATGATCCAACAAAATTTTTATCAAAAAAGAATATAAGATTTAATCTACACTCAAAATTAATTATTTGAATATGAAAATAAGATATATTTTCATTTTATTGTTTTAAATTTTAGAATTTTATCTAAATGATATTATATAATTTTTTAAATTATCAATTAGATTGTTTACATGATTAATATTATAATATTTTATATTTTTTGATATATAATAATTGATATTAATGTCATTCAATGATGGGATTAAAGTGTATTTTTCAAGTTGAGTGTTATAGCTTCAAATACCTTTGTAGAGGAGATAAAAAAATAGAATTAGATATGACTTTTTTTTTTAATTTATATGATTAAAAATATTTTTAACCATTGTTTATTTTGTTTTATAATTTTATTAATGATTTAACATAAATATTTATTAAATTTTAAAAGCATATTTTTATAAACTATTGCTTAGTTATATTATTTTAATATTTTATAAATTTATAATTATAAATATCTAATCATGTTATATTTTGTGTCTACCTATTCTAGTATTTATAGTAACAAATGGGTAACAAGAAAAAAGAAGATTAAATTGAACTTTGATAAATTATTTAAAATTAAGGAACATAAAAATATGTATTGAATTCTTTACAATGAATCCTAAGCTAATCCGATATGATATATGAGTTGATTTTAACTCAATTATTAGAATTAGGGTTTAGCTTTTAATGACTTAATTCTGAAAGTGATTCAAACCTGAAAATGACATGATCTGATCTAATTACCATCTTTAAAAAGTAAATAAAAAAAATATACACATTTTATTACCAAAGTTTGTATGACTAATGTGTTCTTGTCATAAGGCCAATATGGTGAATTAAAGATAAGGTATATTGGCATCAGTATCAACCTTGATTTAGTATGACTTAGTCCTTGATTTTGTTCTCGTTCTGAACAGTACCAATAGATATCTCATATAATGTGCCAACAACTCCCTTTAAATATAAGGTAGCATGATAAATGTCAGCTTGGGTTTGGAAGATAAAACGTGAAAATGCCCAATAAAAAGAGAATTGGTGGTGATTAGCTGAGGAGGTTGATTCAAAGCCAGAAGGAATCCTGTTGAAGATAATGTCGAATAAAGTGCTATGCTTTTTCAATATGTTTAGTCTTATTCAATATCAATGTATGTCTTATCAATTTGAAAACTAATCCACTTTAAGATTAAATAAAAGTCTTTCTTTAACTTTTTGTACCTTTCAACCTGGTGCGCCATGACCTATGAAGGCTTTCTTCTTTTACTTTTATTTTGGGCTCAAAATATTTTTTATTTTATTAAAAAAATTAAATTTACCTAAATATGCATGATGCATAATAAATTTAATCTCTTAAATGTTTTTTAAGATTCCTCTTTCTTAGTTAAACTTAGTTTTCTCAGAATATTTAGAATTTTCATTCTAGTAATACATCATAGAATACAATCTATTTTTTTTTCTTAAATAGATGGTGCCCTTCCACATTATTCATGCCTAACACTTCTAACAAAATGGTCTGATGAGCCCATAGAAACTGTCATGCGCTACTTATATCTGTTTCAGTTCTCGATCATTTTTGGGGAAAGCTACTCTCACAACTATATATACAATAAATTGAATTCCTTCCTAGGTTATTACTAATAAATCTCCATATAAACATCTCTTTAGTCATCCTCTAAACTGCTTTCTTCTCCCTTTGGCATGCATGTTTTGTTCTTCAACTTTACGATCAGAACAAACTAAAATCACATGATTCTTGGTGAGCAATAACCTCGGTCCCTGCCCTCGGTTGTTGACTAGCTCACTCTTATTTCTAAGAAATTATTATCAGAACAAGTCAAAGAGTGATTTTAGAATAAATTGAGGATAAATGAAACAATTATTTCATCTCCTTTTTTTCCGTTTCCGTTTTCTAATGAGTCACATCTTAACAACATGTTCATGCTTGACTGTTTCCTTTACATCCAGTGTTATTTACAAAAACATTACTAAATAAGAATGTTGAGTGCACGTAAAGAAAAGAACTGATAAAATTAAAAATGCAATCATTTCTAAAAGGAGTGGTTGTAGTCTGAATTAAGAACAAGTTTAGTGAAAATCAAATTTAATGATTTGATTCTGCAAAGCATAAATCTAAGGATGCATCAAATGAGAAAAATAATTTGTTCATTTGGGAGAAAAGAGAAATAAGCTAAACTAGCTCTCTCTCTCTCTCTCTCTCTCTCTCTCTCTCTCTCTCTCTCTCTCTCTTTATTGCATGTCCCCCCCATAACACTGCATATCTGCAACCGAGCTCCCAAAACCCCATAGATTCTCTTTGTTAGATAGCTAGCAGATGATGGAAAATTACTTCCAACGTCGTGATTAGCGTTCAAATTTCCTGTGCCGCTCGTTTACAGACTAGAAATAATGTTTACACTATTATTATAAATTAGACCATAAACCAAATGAAGGTTATATAGGCCCGAGAAAACTGGTTTCTGATCTAAACTTACTAAGATCATGGTCCAAAAAAAAGCCTCAGTCTAAAGCCTTTATTTCAAAACAAAAATCGCAATCATATCTTAATCCAAAGTCGCGCATTCACAATTTACAAATTAAACAACACACTGTCACATTTATTGCACCACCAAATTAATTACCCGCACGCTGAGAAGCAGTAGAAATCAACAGGCACAGGCCATGGGAGGAAGATCTCCCTTGGTCTCCCCGGTCGGCGACGTTGGCGTCCTGATCGCCGAGGCGCCGAAGAGCAGGAAGCCCAAGGCATGGCCCAGAATCACGGCGATCAGCACACCAACGTTGAAGGACATGACGGCGAGCATGACCAGGTACGCGAGCCCGACGCGGACGGCATGCATGGCCGTCTGAGCGATCCCGGCCGAGGTACGGCTCCAACGAGGCCTGATCACGCGGCAGAAATTTAACCACTCGACGAGGACGGCGAGCGCGAAGACGACGATGAGGGCCAGAGCGTACATGCCACCGCTGGCGCCGGGCCATCCCGTGAAGAGAATCTCCGAGTTCTTGCCCCAGAAGAAGGTCATGTGGGTGTAACTCTTCTCTGAGTCCATGTCGTCCATCCCCGAGTGGTCCATGGTGGGGTTCTTCTGGCCTCGGCGAGCGAGGAGGAAGAGGTTGCTCGTCGCGGCTCGTTTGCCGTTGGAGATAAAGGTGGGATGATGCGTTGTACTTCTTGCAAGGGAGCGAGTAATTTTTCAGTACAAATCTCAGCGGGGTTTGGTCGTACACAGCCGGAAAAGAAGGGATAATTAGCGTGGTTAGCAACCCGCGTCGAAGCGAGGCTATAAAACGACGGCCGGGATTGCTTGTTGGGAATTTGAAGATCATTACCTGACGTGGCTTATCCTTATTAGAAAATCGGAAAGGAAGGAAACTGAAAAAGTTCTTCTTTGCCATAGTATATCTCTTATATCAGGGTATTTATGATCTCATAAAGCCACATACACTCAATTACTATAAGGCAAGGCATTTATTGCCTTATTAAAGGCATTTATGGCTACCACGTTGCTTACTTTTAAGACCAAGAGACGGACACCTTCAAGGCCAACGTGCATTCAATTGCTCCAAAGCATTTATTGCCTTATTCTCTCTATATAAAGGCATTTATGGTTGCCATGTTGCTCCTCTCGACCTTAACTCTCGCTTCCGTTAACAGTTGTCATGCAAGTGAACAGAGCCTTGTACGTAAACAGTGTCATGAGTGTTCACCATCGATCTTTTATGAAGCTCATCCAAGGGCATGAATAGGGCCACACAAACACTCTATACTCAACACTCTACGAGGGACAGTTGGCTTCAACTCAACATCATCCTTCTCCCCCAACAGCTGTACCTTGGGACCCACACAACTAACTTTATCATCCATCACTTTTTGCATAGGACAACCAAAAAGGTGACGTAGGGGACATGTTTGGCAAGGCCGTAACGATCGGCCATGCCCTGCGACCACCTACTTTGACAGGACACGGCCTGCGCTTGACACGTCATATGGAAGTAAGCTCCACTGTACTACCATCAATTAATGTTCTGACAAGTGATCACGCCCCAAGCCCACGGACTCCATGCATCTATAAAAAGGGTAAGAGGGACCCCGATCAGGTAACTAAGAACTCACTACACTCTTTACGCACATTCTTTCCCACAGAGCACGGCTCTATGCCCCTCTCTTCTTCCCTCTTTCGAGCTTCCTCAAGCTCACGGCCGTTGCCCAGAGCACTGACTTGAGCGTCGGAGGGTCCCCGTCGGAATCTCTAGCCCCCGGACTTGTTTGCAGGCCCGCAGGCGCGAGAAGCTCGCTGGAGGAGACGACCGGACGCTCGCGACGCTCGAGGGCGGTGATTGGCGTCAACAGATTGGCACGCCAGGAAGGGGAGGGTCAGCGATGCTAGTTTGCAGATCCTCATCCCTTTTTCATCAAAATGGTGGATCGTGAAGAGGGTGGAATCCAGGAAGCTTTCACCAGTAACGCTGGGGGGCAACATCAACAAACTGAGCAACAAGATACTAGTTCTTTGTTCCACCATCACCACCAGTTCACGCCATTCAAGCAAATCACCAGGCCACCCTCACCCTGAAGATTCAAGCATTAACGGCAGTTGTTCAAAGGCTATGAGAGCGATATTCCATGGCCGCGTGGCAACAAGCTCAGGAGCAAGAGCAACCTCAAACTCAAGCTCAACGGCCATTTAAGGCTCAGGCTCGTTAGCCAGCAAGAGCGCCACTCCTTGCCATCCAAATCCTAACTCCTCAAGTATTTATGGGCATTTTAATCTCTTACGGTAGTAAGCAGAGAGGTATTGTTGCAATTAACGCAAGGAGGAAGATGAGGGCAAAAGGCTTGACTGTTGACTCCAACTTCCTTTCTCTCCTTCTCTCTGTTACACCCAAAAGCCAAACTGAGCCCAGGACCTTTTACGGATTTCGTTCTAGCTGCTTTCAAGCTTCAGCACCGAGGGCAATCAATCTCTTCAAGGAAAGAGCTAGGCAAAGGGCCCTCTTAGCAATTCCGTCGGCCTTTTTACTCCGCTAATCAACTCTCAGCAAAGTCCTGATGGACTCTCCCAGCCACTCATCTTCAACGACAGCCAACTGTCGAAGCTTTTCTCAACGGCCTCCAGCTTTGTCCTTTTAGCTTCTTCCCGGCCACAGACATCTCGTTCTGGCCTCCAATGCGAGGGAAGGCCCAAGTAAGGGCAACGACACCTCCAATCCAACTAACATGATTCCCTGGGGGGCAGACACCAGCGACGAAAGTGCTCAAACCCGCAAAGGAAAACATGGGAGCTACAAGAGCTAAGTACATTGCACTTAAGACAATTTTCTTTCATTAATACTTAAAAATGTCATGCAGGGAAGATCTACCTTGCATCAACATCCAAGGCCAACCTCGCTTTGGCATCCAAAAAGCCCTGGACCAGCAGGCACGAAGCCTAGTGTACCACTAGTAGAGCGATGTACCATCGGCTCTCAACAACTAAAGCCCGACCCCGGTCGGCACAAAAAGCCCTGGGCCAGCCAGGCATGAAGCCCAGTGTACCACTAGCAGAGCGATGTACCATCGGCTCTCAATAACTAAAAACTGACCCGGTCGGCACAAAAGCCCTGGCCAGCCAGGCACGAAGCCCAGTATACCACTAGCAGAGCGATGGACCATCGGCTCTCAACAACTAAAGCCCGACCCCGGTCGGCACAAAAGCCCTGCCAGCCAGGTATGAAGCCCAGTGTACCACTGGCAGAGTGATGTACCATCAGCTCTCAACAACTAAAGCCCGACCCGGTCGGCACAAAAAGCCCTGGGCCAGCCAGGCACGAAGCCCAGTGTACCACTGGCAGAGCGATGACCATCGGCTCTCAACAACTAAAGCCCGACCCTGATTGGCACAAAAAGCCCTGGGCCAGCCAGGCACGAAGCCCAGTGTACCACTAGCAGAGCGATGTACCATCGGCTCTCAACAACTAAAGCCCGACCCCGGTCGGCACAAAAATCCCTAGGCCAGCCAGGCATGAAGCCCAGTGTACCACTGGCAGAGCGATGTACCATCGGCTCTCAACAACTAAAGACCGACCCTGGTCGGCACAAAGCCCTGGTCCAACTAGGCATGAAGCCTAGTGTACCACTGGCAGAGCGATGTACCATCGGCTCTCAACACTAAAGCCCGACCCTGGTCGGCAAAAAGCTTGGGTCCAGCAGGGAAGGCCTCGGTCGGCCCCAAGCGTCGGCACCATAAGCCCGGGTCCAGCAAGGAAGGCCTTGGTCAACCCCAAGCGCCGGCACCATAAGCCCGGTACCACTGGCAGAGCGATGAACCATGACACTCAAGCCCGAGACCAGCTCGGCACCAAAAGCCAAAAACTGACTCCAACGTCGATACCAAACACACAGAGTCAATTTTATTTCAGCCCCTGCGGCTTTATTTCTGCTTTGGCCATCTTGTTTTAGCCTCAACAGCCTTATTACAGCCTCAGCGGCTTGATCTCTGCCTCCGCGTCATTATTGCAACCTCAACGGCTCCCTCTGTCTCAGGAGCATCATTGCGGCTTCATTGTCTCTTTGCCTCAACAGCATATGGATGGGGACCCACATCCAAACTTAATGTCAAAAGTGCGAGGATCAGCCACTTGAGAGGTGACGCCCTTTCGCCTTGTTGGGGTGGGCCCGCTTCGTCTCAGGGGCGAGGAGGCATCTGATGTGCTGATCCAACGCTATTAGAGAATCGTGAAGGAAGGAAACTGACGGAGCCCCCCTTCGGCCACGGTGTATCTCTCACACCAAGGCATTTATGGCCTCATAAAGCCACGTACATCCAATTCTCTAAGGCATTTATTGCCTTATTAAAGGCATTTATGGCTGCCACGTTGCTCACCTCCAAAGCCGACATCTCTAAGTCCGAGACCTCCAAGGCCAACGTGCATACAATAAGGCATTTATTTCCTTATTCTCTCCTTATATAAAGGTCCAAGGCCGAGACCTCCAAGGCCAACGTGCATACATTGCTCCAAGGCATTTATTGCCTTATTCTCTCCCTATATAAAGGCATTTATGGCTGCCACGTTGCTCTTCTCGAACTCTCGCTTTGCTGCCAAGCTCCCTCGCCGTTAACAGTGCCATGCAAGTGAACAGAGCCTCGTACGTGAACAGGTCATGCAAGTGTTCACCATCGGTCTTTTCTGAAGTCATCGCGTTAACAGTGCCATGCAAGTGAACAGAGCCTCGTACGTGAACAGTGCCATGCAAGGTTCACCATCGGTCTTTTCTGAAGCTCATCAAGGGCATGAACAGGGCCACGCAAGCACTCTATACTCAACACTCTACAAGGGATAGTTGGCTTCAACTCAACATCATCCTTCTCCCCAACGGTTGTACCTTGGGACCCGCACAACTAACTTTATCACCCATCATTGTCCACATAGGACAACCAAAAAGGTGACGTAGGGGATATGTTTGGCAAGCGCCGTAATGATCGGCCATACCCTGCGATCACCTACTCTGACAGGACATAGCCTGCAGCTTGACCACATCATATGGAGGTAAGCTCCATTGTGCTGCCATCAATTAATGTTCTGACAAGTGATCACGCCCCAAGCCCACGGACTCCAGGCATCTATAAAAAGGGTAAGAGGGACCCCGACCAGGTAACTAAGAACGCACTACACTCTTTACGCCCATTCTTTTCCACAGAGAGCACGGCTCTATGCCCCTCTCTCCTTCCCTCTTTCGAGCTTCCTCAAGCTCACGGTCATTGTCCAGAGCATTGACTTGAGCATCGGAGGTCCCCACCGGAATCTCCGGCCCCCGGGACTGTTTGCAGGCCCGCATGCGCGAGGAGCTCGCTGAAGGATGCGACCGGACGCTCACGGATGCTCGAGGGCGATGATCTAGCGTCAACACTACCATCTGCAGCATTTATACTCCAATAAAAAGGCGAACGATATATTTTATCATTTTTCAATGTATAATTTATACGAGAAACATGGTGTTATTGTTTTACATGATTATTCATAATCTTTCCTTACAACAGTCCTTATAGCAGTTATTGTTTTATTTATAAATAATCTGATAAATTATAGAAGTAATTTCTAATATAAAAATTATAACAATTAATAGTATTTTGTTGACTAAACGTAATCTCACTAGTTTGCATCCCTCTTCGCTTGAGGGAGGTCATCTAATGCTCAATAACGGCGGTCATATTACCACCGCATCAATGATTAATCCCCTTTCTAAGGAGTGCTAATTATAAGAGGATTATAACATTATTGAATCTTGATATAGAATAAAATAAAATGCTATTAATGCCAAGCAAATTAAGTTAATTATCTGCTAGCAACATCCTTATCCCCTGATAGGCGCTCTCTCTCTTTTATTATTACAATTATATATTTACCATAATCTGCCGCTTTGAGAAATTTTTAAATATAATAATGATTATTATTTTTGTTACAATGAAAATGATGGAACGATAATGAAACTAGCTATTTGAATAAATCATTGTTAGTTGAAATGAAAAAAAAAAAAAAAATTGAATCCTTTAGAAAGATAGCATGGAATTTTGTATCTCAATAAGATGGTTTTTCTTTTGAAAAATAAAAATGAACTCTCAAAAATTATATTGTCAAATTTCCTTTATGTATATAAATTAGCAACTATTTATCTTTAAAATATGCATGATAAAAGCTCAATAGTGTATGCATCTTTATGTGTGGTTTTTTGTATATAATATTATCTATTAAAATTTAGTATATTCAAATCCAAAAGTTTCCTCCAAAGGCTTTTCCTTCTTTTCTCATGAAACCACTCTTTTAGTTCACATGAAAAAATCATCCAATCTTACTCTTACATATATATGTGTTACTCTCTTACTTGATTGAATGGTTATGAGAAAGCTTACGCACGAGCGAGCTGGACTAAACCCAATATAGATCGGTGAAGCCGATTTTAAAACCTATTAATCGGGCACGTCACGTGTGTTCATCACGCAAGAGAAGGTGCAAATCCCATCCGTTGGCTCTCACGGATGCGTGCGTGCTTCGAAGACGCGAATTTACTCTTAAGGATAGTATCGTGCACGCCACAGCATCTTATAGATAATATCATTCCGGATACTATCTTTTCCTTATCCAACATTATCTATTTTCTCACATTGAATTTATTATTGTCGCATTTCAAAATTGATAATATTTATTACTGTGTCTCATTCGCTTCAGCTGAGCATCATAAATACACCTTCAAGGCATCCAATTTTTTTTTTAAAGATATGAGACGTGGTCCATGTGATTCACGCGGCCTACTCTATGCTGGTTCGAAAAAGGATCACCATTTTTTTCGTTGAAAAATTAGGCCACGAAGTTTTCCCAAGTTATTGAAGAAAGAAGCATTTACGAGTTTGAAACATATCAACAAACTGAAGAAGGCTGCGAGATAGAGGAGGGGAAGGGAGGGAGGGAGGAGGCCATGGCCGAAGGCAAGAAAGAGGAGGGGCCGCGGGACGGAGGAGGGGGGGACGACGGAGGGGGCCATGGTGGGAGGAAGGAGAAAGAATTTTTTTTTTCAGATTACTAGGTATTGAGTTAATAGGTAAACGAATTGATAATGAGTTTTAAATTTGATTTTGCCAACTAAATGCCATACATACTGCCACGTGGGACAAAATCAAACGGCGTCTCTCCTATTTAAGGTGGGGATCAAAGTGAACAAAAAAAAAAAGTTTAGGATACTTTTGTACCTTTTTAAAGTTTAGAAAAAAAATGACACAACCTTCTAAGTTCAAGGTTAATACTTTAGTTTAGCCTAATATAAATTATTATATTATAATTATTATATTTTTTATACTATATTAGAATAATATAATTTGATATATTTTAATATTATGATAATATTATATTATGACATTATATAATTATTTATAAGCTAAAAATAATTTATAATAATACAAATGGTTGGACAGTTAAAAGTAGTATGAGATATCTTTTGTTATTTTTTATTCTAAAAGTATATTTTTTAGTTTAGTTATCAAATGATGTTAAAGTCTCATGTTACTTTAAATACGTAATTACTAAGCAACAAATAATTTTTTACAAAAGCTTTATTTTTGAAAGATTTATTACCTGAATCTATTATCAGCGGCTCCATCAAACAAGACCTAAGATCAATATGAAGATGTTAGATATAGATATTTATGTGTGAAATATATAATGTAGGAGAAATAAATTACAAACTAAACTCTTAAGGGCTAAGTTTGGATGCAAAATAAATTTAGAGGAAAAAAGAAAGTTATCTAAATGGTGAGATTTGACCAATAAAGTTATTTCATGGAATAAAAATTTTGCATATTTGGATGAATAGATATGTTGACGTTGTTTGAATACAGGAGTAAATTGCGTCAATAAGTAATATTTTTGTTTGTTCAAACTATCCTTCCAATATTAGAGCTATCGTTCCAAATTTGAGCATGGTAAAACTACTTACCAAACATATGCCTTGCTAACTCACCCTCCAATCTCATGAATTTATAAAATATGGTATATTTACAGTTCCGCATATATTATTTTGACAATTATAGTCATCATATGCTAATACGATAATCTACCAGCTTGTCTATCGGATTTCCTCAATGGAAAGAATATCTTATATGAGTTGAGAGAGAGAGAGAGAGAGAGAGAAAAAAAGGTTACATACGAGTGTCAACATTAAACTAAGTTACATACTAAAGATTTAAATTTAGCTATACTTAGTATAGTCAAGTTTATATGTGGTTACTCTTTTCATTCTTAAATTCACAGATTATAATCCCATATTTTTTTGATGGCATCGAGATCTATTTAGATTCAAAGAAAGAATGAATGAACAAATTTGGGATTTGACTACACTTAAGTGTAGTCAAGTCAAACTCCAGACTAAGTAATTAAATGTGACTAACTTTTAGAAAGATTGATAGCGTGCGGATTTAATATCAGAAGAAGGGCCAATCCCTAAGGAGACTGTTGAGAAGGTGAGACCCATTGACCCAGGAAAATAAAATGTGGGACTAGAAAAGGAATTAGTTATGTCTGTCTTGGCGTTGATAGATGCCATTTATAAAAATCAAACCGAAGTGGTGGTAAAGGATCCTTGTTGACACTGATGATGCCAAGCCACCGTTCTTAAACATCGGGGAAGACGGACGTCCTTCTCCTCGAAGTCCTGCAAGAAAAGTCCCCAGGGACCGGTGGTGCCGATGGGGACCCTCTGACGATCAAGTCAGTTGCTTGGGCTCAGACAAAGAACCGCTCCAGCCAAGAGGAGCTGAGGCAGTTAGGGTTTTTGCTGGGAGGAA
>UESW01004487.1:28720-58579 GCA_900491605.1 Calamus simplicifolius
CTGGAGTCGACCAGAAGCACCTGGGCCAGTGAAACAAGGGCCGCCGAGAGCAGAGCGGAGGCTGATGCCAATCGCCTGCGGGCGGTGCTCCACCAAATGATGGAGGCTGAAAACGTCGTGATGGCCAGAGACATGCACATCTCTGAGCTGACCTTGGCCATCCAAGAGATCAAGGGTCGAGCGGTCGCGGCTGAGGAGAGAGTAGGGTCCGCGGAGGAAAAGGCAGCAGCAGCGGAGGAAAAAGCAAGGGCCGCGGATGAGGAGGCACGGGCAGCGAAGGAAAAAGCAAACCAAGCCGGGAGGAGGTGAGTCGCGCCCAAGAGGCCGAGAGGGCTGCAGTGGCAGCCCTCGCTGCAGAGGAAAGAGCTCGGGCCGCTGAGGTGGAAGCTGCCATTGTGGCCAGGACCACCAGAATTATAGAATAGTATAAAGCATTCGAGCGCTTTACAGATGATTTGGCAGAAGCCTCGGTAGTAGTGTTCCTTCAAGGGTTCCAGCACGGGAAGGAGAAAATTGCCAGGGACTTGAAATTCCCCAAGCCCTGGAAGTCGAACCAGATCACTTCTCGGATTCGGCCCCCTCCGACGATGAGCCCGCGCAGCTGAACCATGAGCCTCCTTGTATTTTTGTTTTTGCAAGTCCGACGATGTTGGCATTTTGTAATCCCTTCAAATTAATGAAATACCTTTTTCCTCCAAGATAAATTATCTATTTGCGACTCTTATCCCAAATTGTTGGCTGACAATGCGCGGTCCCTTGGTTCCATTAGTGCCAGGGGATAACTCTCAACTCACGCGAGCTATCCGTCTTAGCCATCTAGGACCAAAACTCGGGGCCAGGAAGGATAGGTTTCTTGGGGTTGAAGCATCGGTTGTTGGAGGTTGAGGTAGGTGAGTTCCTCAGGACCGACGGTGCACCGCTCTGCCAGGGGTATGTCAGGCCTTGCGTCAGGTAGGCTCATGGCTTTAGGTACCGACGGGGGTCGAACTTGATGCCTGGCTGGCCCAGGGCTTTAGGTGCCGATGAGTGTCGGGCTTTATGCCTGGCTGGCCCAGGGCTTTAGGTGCCGACGGGTGTCGGACTTTATGCCTGGCTGTCCCAGGGCTTTGGGTGCCGATGGGTGTCGGGCTTTATGCCTGGCTGGCCCAAGGCTTTAGGTGCCGATGGGTGTTGGGCTTTATGCCTGGCTGGCTCAGGGCTTTAGGTGCCAACGGGTGTCGGACTTTATGTTTGGCTGACCCAGGGCTTTAGGTGCCGACGGGTGTCGGGCTTTATTGCTGGCTGTCCCAGGGCTTTGGGTGCCGACGGGTGTCGGGCTTTATGCCTGGCTATCCTAAGGCTTTGGGTGCCGACGGGTATCGGGCTTTATGCCTGGCTGGCCCAGGGCTTTAGATGCTGACGGGTGTCGGGCTTCATGCCTGGCTGGCCCAGGGCTTTAGGTGCCGACGGGTGTCGGGCTTGATGCCTGGCTGGCCCAGGGCTTTGGGTGCCGATGGGTGTCGGACTTCATGCCTGGCTGGTGCAGGGCTTTAGGTGCCGATGGGTATCAGGCTTTATGCCTGGCTGGCCCAGGGCTTTAGGTGCCGATGGGTGTCGGGCTTTATGCCTGGCTGGCCCAGGCTTTGGGTGCCGACGGGTGTCGGGCTTCATGCCTGGCTGGTGCAGGGCTTTAGGTGCCGATGGGTGTCGGGCTTTATGCCTAGCTAGCCCAGGGCTTTAGGTGCCGACGGGTGTCGGGCTTCATGCTTGGCTGGCCCAGGGCTTTGGGTGCCGACGGGTGTCGGGCTTCATGCCTGGCTGGCCCAGGGCTTTAGGTGCCGATGGGTGTCGGGCTTCATGCCTGGCTGGTGTAGGGCTTTAGGTGCCGATGGGTGTCGGGCTTATGCTGGCTGGTGCAGGGCTTTAAGTGCCGACGGGTGTCGGGCTTCATGCCTGGCTGGCCTAGGGCTTTAGGTGCCGACGGGTGTCGGGCTTTATGCCTAGCTAGCCCAGGGCTTTAGGTGCTGACGGGTGTCGGGCTTCATGCTGGCTGGCCCAGGGCTTTAGGTGCCAACGGGTGTTGGGCTTTATGCCTGGCTGGTCCAAGGCTTTGGGTGCCGACGGGTGTCGGGCTTCATGCCTGGCTGGCCTAGGGCTTTAGGCAAAAAGAACTCAGGAGCTAAAATTGAAATTTGTTAATATAGAACGAGGGGCGAAAGCCCAAAGAGAATACATGCACGGTATTTAATGTGAGAGGAGAAATGCGTTACTAATAATACTGACGAAGGTTGTCTGCATTCCATGTCCTAGGAAGCGGCTTCCCATCAAGCTCTTCAATCTTGTAAGCTCCGTGACAAGTGTCTCGGCGATCCGATAGGGTCCTTCCAATTTGGGGCTAGCTTGCCTCCCTCCGCCGGTCTCGAGACTTCAGCCCGTCGAAGGATCAGGTCCCCTAGCAGGAAAGTCCTGGGAGGGTGTTGTAATATTTGGCGGCCCGTTGCCGGTAGACTGCCATCCGAAGTCGCGCTCGGTTTCGCATTTTCTCCACCAGGTCAAGGTTGGTTCGCAGCTGGTCTGGGTTGCTTTCCTCGTTATACGATTCCACCCGAGGGCTCGGTGAGCAAACCTCTACCGGGATGATGGCTTCGGATCCAAAGACTAAGCTGAATAGGGTCTCGCCGGTGGGGGCTCACGGCGTTGTGTGGTAGGCCCATAGCACGTTGGGGAGCTCCTCCATCCATCGTCCCTTACAGTCATCCAGTCGAGTTCTCAGCCCTTGGAGAATGATTCGATTAGTCACCTCGGTTGCCCCGTTGGTCTGAGGGTGCCCAATGGAAGTGAATTTCTGACGGATGCCCAGCTTGAAGCAGAATTTCCGGAAGGGTGCGTTGTCAAACTGCCGGCCATTGTCGGTCATCAGAGTGTGCGGCAGTCCGAACCGACATATAATGGACTTCCAAAAGAAGGATCTCACTTTGCTCTCCGTGATCTTAGCAAGGGCTTCGGCTTCAACCCACTTGGTGAAGTGATCAACGGCCATCAGGAGGAACTTTTGCTATCTAGAGGCCGAGGGAAATGGTCCCAGGATATCCATACCCCACTGGGTGAAGGGCCAGGGTGCCACCAAGGGGGTTAACTGTGACATCGGCTGTCGCTGGATATTAGCATGGCGCTGACAGCTATCACATCTCCTAACGAGCTCGGCTGCGTCCTCTTTCATGGTCATCCAAAAGTACCCCTGTCGTAGGGCCTTGTAAGCTAGGGCTCTGCCCCCCATGTGACTTCCACAGATGCCTTCATGGATCTCCCGTAAGATGTAGTCTGATTCCGCTGGTCCCACGAACCTGAGGACCGGGTATGAGAATGATCTTCAATAAAGCTTTCGTCCATCATCAAGAACCTCGGGGCCCTCCGCCTGAGTAGCTTGGCCTCAGCGGGGTTCTCTGGGAGAGTACCATCGGTCAAATATCGGACGTAGGCGTCCATCCAGGAGGGCTCTTGCTCCACCGGTAATGCTTCATCCGCAACATCAATGCTTGGGGCCTGGAGGTGCTCCACATATGTTCTTCCCAGCATCCCATCGACCGAAGTGGCTAAACGGGATAATGTGTCGCTATGGCATTATCCGCTCGAGGAATGTAGCTAATACGGAAGTAAGAGAACCGAGAGGCTTGGGATTGCACCTTGCTCAGATAACGGGACATGGTTGGGTCCCTAGCCTCGTACTCCCCAGTGATCTGCCCAGAAACAAGCTGAGAGTCCGTGAAGGCCCTCAAACACCCCGCACCTAACTCCTCAGCCAACCTCATTCCCACTAACAGGGCTTCATACTCCGCCTGGTTGTTAGTTGCCGGGAACTGGAATCTAAGAGCATACTCCACCGCATCCCCCTCAGGGCTCGCAAGAATGAGTCCAGCTCCGCTTCCTTGAGAATTTGCTGCTCCATCCACATGCAAAATCCAGTCTTCTTTTTGTGCCTCCTCGGTCGAGGGAGGGTCCACACACTCCTCCGGGCGTACCTCCTCCACACCCTTCTCGGTCTAGGAACACTCAACCAAGAAGTCAGCTATCACTTGAGACTTCATGGCCGACCTTGGCCGGATGGATAGGTCAAACTCACTTAGTTTAATGGCCCATTTGGCTAGCCGACCGGAGGTGTCAGGGCGAGACAAGATGGTCCGAAGAGGTTGGTCCGTGAGCACCACGATGGGATGAGCTTGAAAGTAGGGTCGGAAGCGTTGGGCAGAGACCACCAGGGCAAAAATGATCTTCTCAGTTTTAGAGTTTCTAGTCTCGGCATCATGAAGTACCTTGCTGGTGTAATAGATCGGCCTCTGGACTCCGTCAACATCCATGTGCATGAGCACAGAGCTGACAGCTTCGGGGGAGGCTGTGAGATATAGGAAGAGCTCCTCTCCACTCTTTGGTTTGGACAACAATGGAGGAGTGGATAAAAATTACTTCAACTCCTCGAAGGCATCCTGACACTCCTTTGTCCACTCGAATCCATTGACCTTGCACAGTGCCTTAAAGAAGGCAGGCACCTTTTTGCCGATCTTGACATGAAGCGACTCAGAGCCGCCACCCTCCCTGTTAGGCGTTGCACCTCCTTCTTGTTAGCTGGGGGCCTCATATCCAAGATAGCCCTAATCTTGTCAGGGTTGGCTTCAATCCCTCACTGGGTTACCATAAAGCCCAGAAACTTGCCTGACGCCACTCCAAAGGCGTAGTTGTGGGGGTTAGCCTCATCCGATACCGTCGCAAGTTGTTGAAGGTCTCCTCGAGGTCGGGACATGGTCAGCAGCACTGGTGCTCTTGGTCAGCATATCATCCATGTACACCTCCATGTTACGCCCTATCTGGTCCTCAAAGACCTTATTTATCAACCTTTGATAGGTGGCTCCGGCATTCTTCAGCCCAAATGGCATCACCTTGTAACAGTAAATCCCCTTTTCTGTAATAAAAGAGGTGGCTTCTTCATCTGCCGGATTCATCCTGATCTGATTGTACCCCGAAAATGTATCCATTAAACTAAGGGTTTCATGCCCGGACGTGGCATCCACTAGCTGGTCGATCCGGGGTAACGGGAGGTTGTCTTTGGGGCATGCCTTGTTGAGGTCGGTGAAGTCCACGCACATCCTCCAGCTCCCACTGGCCTTGCAAACCATCACGACATTCGCCAGCCAGTCCGGGTAGTGCACCTCGCGGATGTGACCGGCCACCATAGCTTCCGCACCTCCTCATCCACGGCCTTCTATCGATCGGGGGCGAAACTCCTTTTCTTTTTCCGATAGGTCGGCACTCCGCCCGAATGTTAAGTTGATGGGTAATCACCTCTTCTGGAATTCCTGGCATATCGGACGTCGACCAGCGAAGACATCGCATTAGCTCGTAGAAAGGTGAGGAGTCGGTCACGAGCCTCCTCCGGAGTAGGGCTCCAATCCGGACTGTTCTTGTTGGGTCCTCCCCGAGGGGGAAAGTAAGCAGTCGCTCGGCCAGCTCTCCTCTTCTCTCCAGGTCTCAAGGATCCAGCGTCTCAGGTACCGGTGTGGGTGCCGCCCCCTGCGGACTAGGGGCCATGTGGTAGCAAAGTAAAGGCGGATTCTGCTCTCCCCGCATCTCCCCGACTCCTTCGCTGGTAGGAAACCTCACGAGGAGCCTCTTAGTGGATATGACAGCATCCAAAAGATTGAGCCGGGCCTCCCGAGGATTGCGTTGTAAGCAAGGGGCACGCGAACCACCAAGAACTTCATCAAAACCGTGCTTTGACACGGGGCTATGCCAGCCATCATAGGGAGAGTGACCTCCCCCTCGACTTTCACAGAATCTCCAGTAAACCCCATCAGGGGCGTGGCGATGGGCCGGAGTAGATCAGGTGATAGGTTCATGCGAACAAAAGCGTCATAGCTTCCACTATCAACTATAATTCTCTTTACAGGATGTTTAGCGATCGTCATAGATATGATGATGCTGTCATCATTTTTGTTTACTACCTCCTCTAAGTCCTTTTTAAAGAAAGGAATTACAGAATCCAACTCCCCCTCCCCTCTCGGCCTCTTCGGCGGGCCTCCTACCCCCCAGAAAATCATTGCCACTGTCTTCTCCATGGGGCATTGTCGATCATCAGCGGCGGGGGCGCTGACGGGCCAGGAGCTCCCGAGTTGTTCCTCTGGACGAACTTTTCCAGGTGGCCCCGCTGGATAAGGTCTTCGATAGCCTTCTTCAGCTAGCGACACTCGTCAGTATCATGACTATGATCCTGGTGGTAGCGACAATAGAGGTTCTTGTTGCGAGGGATCTTCTGGTTCATTGAAAGAGGGCACTGAAGATAAGACTCCCCTTCAATCTCGAGCAAGATATGAGATATCGGGGCGAGCATGGGGTGTAGGGTCATCTCTTGGTGCAGGGGCTCGGGGATAGTTGTCTGGCCGGCGAGGAGACTCAGGTCTTCTGGGGCGAGCTTCGGCAGGTTTCGGTCGAGCAGGTTTCTTGGGGACGTTCCCGCCAGCCTCGCACCGGGAGAAGTCGGCCTCGTCAGCTCGAATGTACTTCTGAGCCCGGGTCAAGAGCTCGGCGTAAGAGCCGGGTGGCTTCTTGTCGAGAGAGTATGCGAAGCGAGACAGACGGAGCCCTCGCTTCAAGGCCAAAGTGGCACCGAGTCTTCAAGATTGTAGACCTCTAGGGCTGCCTCCTTGAACCGAGCGACATAATCCTGCAGGGACTCACTGCTCTTCTGCTGGACAGTGAAGGGGCTATCTGCTACCCTGGGGATCTTCCGGCATGCATCAAAATGGGCCAAGAAAGCCCTCTCCAACTGGCGGAAAGAATTAATGTTCCGTGGTGGCAGACGGGAGTACCAAGCTCGGGCGGCCTTCTTCAGGGTGGCTGGGAAGGCGATGCACATGAGTGAGTCGGTAGCCCCTGGACTTGCATGAGAACTTTATAACTTTCAAGTGGTCCAAGGGGTCTGTGGTCCTGTCATAAGGATCTATCTGGGGAAGGCGGAACCGGGTGGAGATGGGTTCTTCCATGATGCGGCGAGACAATGGAGGCCGGCTGTCGTAGTCCGTTCTGGCAGGTGGGTGATTCGATGGCTAAGTTCCTCCAATCTCTGATTATACTCGTTGAGTCGACGCTCGGCTCGACGGGGCATCCAGCCATCAAAAGAGCCCTCCCCCGAAGATTCAAAGACGGAGAACGGGGACGGCGATGCCGGCGGGGGCGCTCCGCCTCCTTCCCATGCTGCCGCTTAGGAGAGACACTAGCGTGGTGGGAAGGAGACCGATGTCTCTTAGAGGCTTCCCGGTGGTGAGGCTTGGGCGGAGCTTGATGGTGGCGATCCCCCGGTACCGGTGATCTCCTCTGGGAGGAATGCTGGTTGGGTTGCACCACCCCAGGACTGATGGATTTGGCTCCGGCTGCTGCGCGGCCACCTGTTGGTGCTGCAGGCCTTGAACTGCCGCCGCTAGGGACTGGACTTGCATGGCCAGGGCGGTGAATCGATCTTCTTGGAACTGCTACGGAGGAGGTGCAGGAACATCGACCAGAGGAGCGGAAGGTTCAGCCTCCTGGGGATGCAGTGGTGCCGGAACGCTGGCCGGGAGAACCGAGGGGGCCTTCGTGGGTGGACCGGCTCCGCGGCGCTGCCCCCCAGTGCAACTGGCAGAAACCCCTTCGTTCAGATCGTCACCATGGCTTCAGGAACTCAAGAAGAGAGATCGCAGATTGCTGGTTCGATGTCTTTCTCTTTCCCCCCTTCCTGGTGCGCCAATCTGATAACGCCAAGTCACCTTCTTTAAGCGTCGGGGAAGACGGACATCCTTCTCTCCGGACCCCTGCAAGAAAAGTCCTCGAAGACCGGATGCTCCGGTGGGGACCCTCCGATGCTCAAGTTAGTTACTTGGGATCAGACAAGAATGCTCAGCGAAGGGAGCTGAGACAGTTAGGGTTTTGCTAGTGGGAAGAAAGCTAGGAAACCAGAGTTCGAATCCCTACTTACAGCGGGGCGCATGTTTTTATACCTGTCCGAATGTCCCATCTTTCTTTTCCAGAAGATTGCTATCGTACCATCACTGTGCATGCCGGAGGCATCCCGCGTTACCTGTCGATATGGCTTTACAGGTGTCTAGCAGCCGCGGTTGCATTTGGTGCGCGCCGTTGCTTGACATGACCGCGCGCAATTGCAAGTGGTAGTGAATCGTACTCCGTAACGGAGCACAGTCACACACAGGGACCCATGCAATGCACCATACGCCATTATGAGGCATGGCCGCAAGCAGCCACGGATGCACAGCAAGCCACGTGGGTGCGCCAGGTGGCCCGGAGTTATCGTTTGGTTCGAAGGCTGGTTCATGTGCTGGACGTTGGTGATGCCTGCGCACCCTGAGACCGGAGGGGGTCTCGAGGTGGAGATATAGTGACCTCTCCCTGAGACCGGAGGGGGTCTTGCGGGTGAGATGATGCTGGTTTACCCCGAGATCGGAGGGGGGGTCTCAGGGTCGAGATATGGTGGCATCACCCTGAGATCGAATGAGGTCTCGGGGGTGAGATGGTGCTGGTGCACCCCGAGACCGGAGGGGGGTCTCGGGGTCGAGACATGGTGACCTCACCCCGAGACCGGAGGAGGTCTCGGGGGTGAGATGGTGCTGGTGCACCCCGAGACCGGAGGGGGGGGTCTCGGGGTCGAGATATGGTGACCTCACCCGAGACCGGAGGAGGTCTCGGGGGTGAGATGGTGCTGGTGCACCTCGAGACCGGAGGGGGGTCTCGGGGTCGAGATATGGTGACCTCACCCCGAGACCGGAGGAGGTCTCGGGGTGAGATGGTGCTGGTGCACTCCGAGACCGGAGGGGGATCTCGGGTCGAGATATGGTGACCTCACCTCGACACCGGAGGAGGTCTCGAGGGTGAGATGGTGCTGGTGCACCCCGAGACCGGAGGGGGGTCTCGGGGTCGAGATATGGTGACCTCACCCCGAGACCGGAGGGGGTCTCGGGGTGAGATGATGCTTGCGCACCCCGAGACCGGAGGGGGGTCTCGGGGTTGAGATGCGGTGACCTCACCCCGAGATCGGAAGGGGTCTCGAGGGTGAGATGGTGCTGGTTCACCCCGAGACCGGAGGGGGGTCTCGGGGTTGAGATGCGGTGACCTCACCCAAGACCGAAGGGGGTCTCGGGGGTGAGATGTGTTGACCTCCGTTAGCTACTGTTACCTTTTATTCAAACGGCACTGGATCAGCCATATCAGAATTTATTATTGTCGCATTTCAAAATTGATAATATTTATTACTGTGTCTCATTCGCTTCAGCTGAGCATCATAAATACACCTTCAAGGCATCCAATTTTTTTTTAAAGATATGAGACGTGGTCCATGTGATTCACGCGGCCTACTCTATGCTGGTTCGAAAAAGGATCACCATTTTTTTCGTTGAAAAATTGGAGGCCACGAAGTTTTCCCAAGTTTATGAAGAAAGAAGCATTTACGAGTTTGAAACATCTCAACAAACTGAAGAAGGCTGCGAGACGGAGGAGGGGAAGGGAGGGAGGGAGGAGGCCATGGCCGAAGGCAAGAAAGAGGAGGGGCCGCGGGACAGAGGAGGGGGGAACGACGGAGGGGGCCATGGTGGGAGGAAGGAGAAAGATTTTTTTTTCAGATTACTAGGTATTGAGTTAATAGGTAAACGAATTGTTAATGAGTTTTAAATTTAATTTTGCCAACTAAATGCCATACATACTGCCACGTGGGACAAAATCAAACGGCGTCTCTCCTATTTAAGGTGGGGATCAAAGTGAAACAAAAAAAAAAAGTTTAGGAATACTTTTGTACCTTTTTAAAGTTTAGAAAACAAAATGACACAACCTTCTAAGTTCAAGGTTAATACTTTAGTTTAGCCTAATATAAATTATTATATTATAATTATTATATTTTTTATACTATATTAGAATAATATAATTTGATATATTTTAATATTATGATAATATATATTATGACATTATATAATTATTTATAAGCTAAAAATAATTTATAATAATACAAATGGTTGGACAGTTAAAAGTAGTATGAGATATCTTTTGTTATTTTTTATTCTAAAAGTATATTTTTTAGTTTAGTTATCAAATGATGTTAAAGTCTCATGTTACTTTAAATACGTAATTACTAAGCAACAAATAATTTTTTACAAAAGCTTTATTTTTGAAAGATTTATTACCTGAATCTCTATTATCAGCTGCTCCATCAAACAAGACCTAAGATCAATATGAAGATGTTAGATATAGATATTTATGTGTGAAATATATAATGTAGGAGAAATAAATTACAAACTAAACGCTTAAGGGCTAAGTTTGGATGCAAAATAAATTTAGAGGAAAAAAGAAAGTTATCTAAATGGTGAGATTGACCAATAAAGTTATTTCATGGAATAAAAATTTTGCATATTTGGATGAATAGATAAGTTGACGTTGTTTGAATACAGGAGTAAATTGCGTCAATAAGTAATATTTTGTTTGTTCAAAACTATCCTTCCAATATTAGAGCTATCGTTCCAAATTTGAGCATGGTAAAACTACTTACCAAACATATGCCTTGCTAACTCACCCTCCAATCTCATGAATTTATAAAATATGGTATATTTACAGTTCCGCATATTATTTTGACAATTATAGCCATCATATGCTAATACGATAATCTACCAGCTTGTCTATCGGATTTCCTCAATGGAAAGAATATCTTATATGAGTTGAGAGAGAGAGAGAGAGAGAGAGAAAAAAAAAAGGTTACATACGAGTGTCAACATTAAACTAAGTTACATACTAAAGATTTAAATTTAGCTATACTTAGTATAGTCAAGTTTATACTGTTGGGGAGCGCGGAATACCCCAAGATCACGGCTATAGCGTATATGAGTAATACAAAAATTTTTTACCGTTCTAATCTATGAGTATAAGATTATACCTTCACGTTGGAACACTTCTATTTGTTTGCTCGACCTCAACCTTTTAGCCTTCCGCCGTATTCCCGAAAATACCTTCCTTCTCTCACAAGATGGTGGGATCTCTCGGCCGACCTAGGGTTTCTTGTTTTCTTTTTCCTCAAAAACGTTAACCCTAGCAACCAATTGAGAGGGTATTATAGGGCTACAACAGGGACCAAATAGGCAAATATGAAAAGGACTTCCCACGTAATTAAATCTCCTAATCCTATCCCGGGTTAGGATTCAATTACGTAAATTACAATTCATTCCACTAAAGAATCATAATTGTGCTCCTAATCACATTCGAATTTATATTTTCGAGCCTTAATATTAAATACTTATTATCTCCCCACGTTAAGATAACAGATATCCACCAATTAAATTTAATTACTGACAATATAATTAATTGGCTGTATTATCCTGAGACTTATCCACTTAACTTATTTGATGTATCGGATTCAAAATCCACTTGCAAGATTTGATACAATCAAAACTTATAAGCTTTCTCAAGGGGATATCATCAATCCAAATTAACAGGACGTGGATTCCTTCAACTATTAATATTCACCATATATAATGTTATTGCCCAACCCACTGAGTTAATTGACTCATCTAGAATCTCACTCTATGGTAATCAAAGCAATAATCATTACATACACATGTCTAGAAATAGAATTCGGATTAAGAGCATAAGTAATCATAATATTCATGAGTTTTAAATTATTTTATAAAGTCAGTATAAAATAATTAACTCAACTGGGTCCTGTTCAATACACACAAAGTGTACTAGCACAAATAGTTAGAATAAACCATTCCCCGTAGTCAAGACAGACCTACTAAAAATTTGTGCTACAGTTCTACTGATGGTGTGTCCAATTCCATCTAAAACTGTGAACAATAAACTTGATTCCAAAAGAACCGATGATCTAGTCTTCTGTGTGTAAGCCGTACTCTACACACTAGATCAAATACTCTTTGTAAATACTAGACACTTGCACACACACATATATATATATATAGTAAATGGCCACATTGCTCAAAATGAATTCTCATTAAAATGTAAAGACATAACATAAAGCATATCTTTTAGTCTATATCTCTATCATATATGTGGTTACTCTTTTCATTCTTAAATTCACAGATTATAAATCCCATATTTTTTTGATGGCATCGAGATCTATTTAGATTCAAAGAAAGAAAGAATGAACAAATTTGGGATTTGACTACACTTAAGTGTAGCCAAGTCAAACTCCAGACTAAGTAATAAATGTGACCAACTTTTAGAAAGATTGATAGCGTGCGGATTGAATATCAGAAGAAGGGCCAATCCCTAAGGAGACTGTTGAGAAGGTGAGACCCATTGACCCAGGAAAATAAAATGTGGGACTAGAAAAGGAATTAGTTATGTCTGTCTTGGCGTTGATAGATGCCATTTATAAAAATCAAACCGCAGTGGTGGTAAAGGATCCTTGTTGACACCATGAGACCAGATATTTGTGTTGCTTAAATTAATGCCAGTTTATCTTTCAAGTAGTTAACTATGTTGCTTCTTTTAAATATTGCTGATTTATTTTTCTTGTCTTTTGCTTCCTGACTGTACCATTCTAATAGTGAGAGTCCTTGAAGATTGGAGAGAGTAAAATCCACTTCACATGCACATCTCAATCTTCTGTCCTTTCCAGTGAGGCACCAGTGGCACATCCACGCATTCATCCAGGCCATTAATCCGTAATTTTTCATATTTATGGGGGAAAAAATGGTCTGTAGGTTCTTAAATTTTGGAATAATTTACAGGCATCTCGAGAAAATCAGATTAATTAAAGTACTTGCTTAAATGTTATCCTTGCCTAAATGTTCTCATCCTTAGGCACCGGTCTAGGGTTCACCTCTGCCTAGCATGGGTGTGGGTTGGAGGGCAAATGCACTGGAAAGATGGTCCATAAAGTTGGTCGCTAAAGGATGGAACTTTTAGATGTATTGCTTAAATGTGAACCGCTTGGTTTGTCTCTATTTCTCTCGTCTTTTCACAACTAACTAAACTTCCTCTCAAGTCCCTTGCAGTGGTAAGTGGGAAAGAACAAACACAAATCAAACAATCTACATTTAAGCAATCGCACTTAGCGTTCCTAAACCTAAAAGTAGCTAAGGCAGAAAGATGACTCTTGAGCTCGCTATACATCCTGATCATCTGATCATATTTAAGCTGGACGTGCAGAACTTTTCCCAGGAAAACCAATCAAATTACCTGTCAACATTAAAATGGAAAATTGATTTAAAAAAAGAAAAACACATCAATATTTATGTAATGATTATAAATAATGAACAGTCCACCCCATTCAAAAAGCACTATAGTAAATATGTCAAGGCATTTACAGCACCTAGAAATCATGACTCACAAATATCCAACATATTTTATCACGGTTAGCAATTACAATCTCTATCCCTCCTTGCTGCATTGAAGATGCAAGCGAACATTCCAAAATTTTCTATTGAAATTCCTGATAGAAATTTCTATAAACTTCCCCGTTGCCATCCTGCACCATGTTTGACAAGCATGGGACCTGGGCAAACGTACATTTGAAAGACTAAATTGGTTCTGTGATAACGGGACAAAGCCCCCAAACAATATATATATCTTTTTATTAATAAAAAGAGCGCTCACAAGCAATCAAAATAACCACAAGTAAAAACACTGTTACTGCCAAGCCTTAAATAGGATAAAATTACAAATGGAGTACTATCAAGACCTTATCTGAAGGGCTATTGTCTCCCAGTTTATACAAAAACTGACATTATCATATACGCACCCCACAACTGTTACAAAACTGCCAAGGCACAAGCACATATTACTATAACAAAGGTGGAGTTTTTTTTTTTTTAATTTTTGGTGCCCCCAACTTGCTAGGACATGTAAGGCAAACCTCACAAAACCCAAAATAGCATACTCATGGCATTATGTCAGCAAACCCGCTCAATAGCAGACAACACACTTGAAAGAAATTGAGTTCGGACTAGCCTTGGTACCAGTGCCCCGATGGCACGTAGAGGCATACGCTGGCATGGCAACCCCCATTATAGAACTAGGTGACACAGGCGGACAGAATGTGACCCCACAGAGAGAGCCAGCCAAACAACCACCTCAGTCTACCCCCTTGTCTTGGCTCTCTTCATACCAAGGCTATTGTGGAAGGGGGACACCGAGCCAGACATTTGGGACCCTTCCTCACGGAGAGTGCCATTGAGCAACGCAAGCTCTCGCAGCTGCTGCTTCTTGAAGAAATCCTGTGATTCATCCTTCATTAAAAGAAAATGAGGAAAGGAATATGAATACAAAGACCAATTGGCAACTGCTAAGAAAGTCAAAAAAAGCTGGAATCTGGATGAGAGGAAATGCAATACCACAGGTTTGAGCAGATCTTCAAGGAACTCACGAGCTTGCATAAGACGAGTATCAACAATTTCAACAGGCATCTCTGCCTCTACCAGTATGTGAAGGGGCTCATTTAAATGTTCGTACCCTGGTTTTCCTCTCATCATTTCCTCCTATCAGAAACAGAAAAGATACATTAGTGTAGGTTGGTTTCATCAAAATATAAGTTTGAAGGAAATGTCCCTTCATAATATTAAAAGGTTCCTATTTATATAAATTTAATTCATGCGTAGGTGTCATTAAAGAGCAGGAAATATCACATGACTATACTTTGGATGCGCTAGTGTGCTATAGCATCTTTCTGGCCACAGGTAGAAGAAGGTGAGGGAAAATGATAAATGAGAGGGTAGTAATAAAGCTGAACTCTTCCAGCTCACATTCTAGAAATTCTGGCTACCAGAAGTTATCACTGATATGGAATGCCACATTAGCGAGTACCAGATAGGATTGGGGATTTGTGTTCCCTTAAAGACCACATTACACATTCAGTCAGTTGTCATGGTGACCAACAACTTTGCTTTTGTTTTGCATTGGAGTCATATTGTAGGGTGTAAACAAAGTTTGCTAATGTTAAATCTCTTTTATCTGAGACAACAGAGTTGTCCCAATATAAAGATATCCTCCAACTCTTTTATCCCTTGCTTCTATTATTAGGATAAGTTGTCAACCAATTCATGTGTAGCATAAGAGATAAAAATCAGCATTCACCCCATGATATCCTTCATATCTCCATATGTAATATACTGAAATTGCCCAGGCCATTTTCCTCTCCTTCATCCAAAAAATAAATTATAATTTTCTGGTAGAGTGGATAATTAATAACCTATCTTTCTAGAAAGGGCCAAGAAAATCTTGCCCATATACCATTATACCACCAACCATGCAGAAATGACCAGATTTTCACAAAGGACTGCTTTAATATTGCCTTTAATAACCTTCCTAATGGTAAACCAACATATTAAGACACTCCCTCTAGGCAAAATAAGTATCACATAGCATAACTATGGTGTTGTCTAGTTTGTAAGCATGAAAACCAATCATTCATTTCTCCATATAATAAAAAGATGAAAGCTGGAAGGTAATGCAATATGTTAATTGGCATAGGTCACAGTTTTTTAAGAAGAACTCATGCAAGATTTCATTTGCTTCCAATAATATATTATTTTTCAAATTGTGTCAATAAAGTTGCTTTTAGGCCTCATGGAATATCATCCATATATCTACTATATAACATGTGACTTTATCCAACATCAGACTGTGCTATCCCCTAGGTATCCAAGCAATTTCTGATATGCACATGTGACTCCATGCATTAAATTTTCCTTGAAATATGGTTTTTACTTGTGTTGCAAAAATGAGTGCAGCATTCATGCATGCATAAACAATCACTATAAGAACTCAGTTGATACCCGAGCTAAATCTTTGATGCTACCCCGTCCTCTTATCAGAACACGACATTCAGTGCTTGCCTCCACTCTCTTAAGAGAGTTCCCTCTAGGACCAAGGAGACGCCCAACGAAGTTATACTACACAAACAAGGAGAGATATTTATCAGAAAATGCTTTCTAAGTTAATAATAAATTGAGGTCAAGCCTAAGCAAAAGGGCTATAACTTACATTAGGGTATTTGTCCACAGGTATATCAACCCTGATTCTTTTCTTGACAATGATATTTGAGGAACTACCTTGAGACCCTAGCCAACTAGGTCCTGTTGAAGGCTCCAACAATCCCAACCTCTGCATGTTACATGTAGTGTTCTGATCAAGCATAAAGCTACATGGTAATATAAAATGATACCAGAAGATGAATAAAAATGTCGGAATACACTCCTTTTGAAATTAGATGAGAAGGGCATTTAAAATATCTAACCAATAGACAAAATGGATGATAGTATAATGGTTTATCTGTAAATCAGTTGCAAAAGAAGTTCACGTTCGAACAAGACATCAAAATAGTCCAGGGAAAAACAAAATCCATATTTTCTCAAGGATCTTGCATACTGCAAACAAGCGCAGGGAAAAATAAAATAGTATACAGAGGCTTCATATATTTTGTGGATCTATGATGTTTGGACCATAATCTCATTTTCATTATGCAACTGAATTCAGAACAAATAATATTTCCCGGACATCTCAAAGTGTTGCAGAAATGAACTATCTGCAACTGCATTCACCACGTGGGTTCATGAAGGATCAAATACAGATGTACCAAAAGTAGCTAGAAATAGTTATCAGAAGGTTGAATTCGAAACAAGGGAAAGATTAAACTTATTCATCCAAAACAGACACTGCCTAAAGACAGACAAGCTAACACCATATCAGGAATGCAAAAAGGTTTACAATTTCTTCATTTGACAATCTTTGTAGGAAAGGCATCATACCATCATGATGATATTTGAGGTAGGTCACACATCTCCAGATTTGTAATGTTAAAGCTAATGTGTTAGTTAGATAAATAACAGTCATGTACATTAGAATAAGCACAATTTTACTACAGAACTAAGATTTAGATCAATAATACTGTGACCTCCAACTCAACAGTAGAGTTAGCACAAAGTGTTATATGTCAAGAATGCAAACAGCCGAAGTTAATTCAAGTTAGCATAAACCTTAAGAATACCACCTTGAGCAGTAAAACTAGATGCAAAGAGGAGTTATGTTAATGGTTAGTATCCATACTTCTGATTGAAATGCTGATGCCCACCCATTCATATCAGCTGCTCCTCCATTCGAAAATAATCCTCCAGTGTTCAAAGGGCTACCATGTTCAAGCCCACTTTGATCTAAAAGAGAAGCATTCCCCAACAGTATGGTAACACGCAAAATTTCTGCTTCAAAATGTCAATTTCAAGCATAAGATGTACTAATTAGTATCTGTTAAGAAATTAGTCAGAGGTAAATGCAGTCATTAGTTAACAGAATGGGTTAGTCCAAGATCAGTAATGACATCAGTGACTTACCTGTTAATTCTTTAAGGTCAAACCTACAGGATTTCAAAATATTTAGAGCACAGACAAGAACCACCAATATGATAATAAACACCTACATATTACATATATTATATGTATGCCCTAAAAGCGACAACAGTGGAGCAACTAAGTTCCTTAAAAGATCATATTAGCAAATAAACATTGTAAAGGAACCCCAGTCAATCAATTAAAAATATGTTTATTGCATATATAAACCTAATTACATATTGCAGCACCTACTTGTACAGACAGGCTTCAGAAAAATACCTTATTTCAGCAACAAAAAGAGCAAGGTCATAAAATATTTCAGAGGCAAGGCCATAATTTGAGACAAAATGTATAGAAGGAACAAAAATTAAATGACTTGTAATTCAGAAAAATCAAACAAGCACAATATGAAAGAATCAAGAGGTTGGATATCTTTTGGTAATGAAAATATGGGAGCTGTGAACATAGTGATGGTAAAAAAAGAAATTCTCAAAAACCTTGTGTGGGTTTTTACTCAGAGAGAGAGAGAGAGAGGGAGCAAAAGATATACCAATTAAAAAAAATCAAGGCTGAAAGCAACTTCCCATGGAAGGGAAGATGAAAGTAGGGAGGAAAAAGAAGTAAGCTCCCTCACCACCCCAGCAGTACTCTCCTTTAACACAAACTGACATCTTGATGTCCTACAAAATCACTACAAGCATATCTCGAAAGTACTCATATGTGTTTCCTTCATATCTCCTATTAAATAGCATGCAGCATGAACTTAAAGGCACCCCTTTGACCGGTAACATGGAAAGGCAAAGACTACAATAACAACCAAAGTTGTGCATCTTTAAGCAAGGGCCAATATATTCATTCACACAATCTCTATCTCTAGAAAGCCTAGACCACAGCTTGGGTATGGAATAAATGAAGGAAAGAACACCATCCTCCACAGAGCAAACAAAACATTTTACTGCACTTATTACCTGTTGGTAAAATAAATGCCATGAGGATTTTGTTGCCACAGTCATCCACATATATTCTTAAATATCAACAAGAACTTTGGGGCTCTAGACCAACTTATGTCAGTTATGCTATCACCACACAAATAGGCTATAGAAGGATTTAGATTTTTTTTTTTGTTTAACAGCACAAACCAAAAGGCTTCCTTCATCTAATTTGATTGCAGTTATAATAAATATGAATGCCAATAAAGATTGGTCGATTATATGAAAATATTTCTGACCCTAAGCGCATATTGAAGGCTCCACAGTACACGTTGATACTGATAAGAATATAATTTTGAGGCTAACTTTGATGTTGAATTGTGGGGTTTCCTTGAGAGCAATAACATATGGTTGCAATGTTTTTGCTTTGTAAATGAAAATAATATAAATCTTGAAATGTTTTTACTTTGTAAATGAAAATAATATAAATCTCGAGGTAATTGTATATCTCAACTAAAACAACCAAAGAGCAACAGAAAAACTTCCCTTAAAATATTCTGATGTTCTAAAACATTCAATATATTAAGAATCAGAACGCAAAAATTGGGGCACCCAGAAAAGAGCATTTAATACGGTTGCAAGCATTATTATGTCAGAAACCTGAAAATTATGCATCTTGGTATGCTCTGATTATAATTATCAATGCTGAGACACTACTTTGGTTCTAAGCTCACCCTGGTTCAGCAACCGATAACTGTGTGGAAGCACAGGCATAAAAGGGCTCAGCTTGTGACGCTCTGCCAGCAACTCCGACAGATACCTGTAAATCAATTGGTCCTCATCATTTTAGTGCACGTAAAACTCAAAGAAGTTATATGACCTCCACATAATCAGATTGTTACAATCGACACACTCCCAATAACACACACTAAAATCTAAAACCGCTGACACTGATGAGACCATAAACCTTTCCATAGGAAAGGCAGATCCTTTGAAGAAAAGATGTCCACACAATCATCAAATGAATTAGAGAAAAAAAGAGAGAAAGAAGAAGATTCCTAGTATCAACTCGTTCAAAATCTTGACAAAGAGCAGCAGCTCAAAACCAAACACTCCAAGCCCTGAGAATCTTGTCCATAATCTCTAATCCAATCCCACGTAAAAGAAGAAACGCGAGGACATCTAAAGATCTCGATTTTGACATGGAATTATGTCCATAATCTGTGATACCACATACGAAAAGAAACAAAAGAGCATCTAAAGATCTCAAGTTTGACATAGAAAAAAAGCACGAAACCATCGACAGAAAAAAGGCAATATCTCCAAACCAAAAGCGTCTCGTTGCCCAAAGAAAACCCAAGAACAAACCATCGGTCCACAGGAGATCACAATAAACAAGAAACTGAGTGCAAGATCGATACTCGAGATCGATCCCGACTACAAGATAGAAATTAAGAAGATCAAAGATTACAGCACGACAAAATCGCGATTTTCTCGAAATTAGAGGTGGATACTCCGGGAGGGTAGACAGGCATACTTCTCCTGCTCGACGATGGCATTGGCGGAGGAGCGGATGCCAGCGATGTGAGGGGAGTGGGGGGCGGTGGAAGGAGAAGGGGAGTAGGCCATGTATCTGCCGGAAGACATGGTTCCGGCGAGGTTGGCGTCGGATTCCGGCCAGGTTCGGCTCGCCGGAGGGGATAATTCCGGCGAGATCTCGATGCCCTAGGAGCTCCCAGGGTTGGCTGGTGGGAAGGGGGAAGAGAGAGAGAAGGCATAAGAGAGAACGAAAAAGAGAAGGGCGGTATAAATAGGAGAGAGCGTGAGACCGAGAGGAAACAGTGACAAGCCATTTACAGTTCACCGCCGGGTTAGGGTTAGAACCATGGCGGTAATAAAGGCTTTTTCAACGGTTTTAATTGCTATTGGTCGGAGCCGCCTCCCGGTGGCTCACCCACCTTGCTCTCTCTTCCGCCGCTTGCCACGATTTTAAGGGAATTTCTATTTCCACCGCCCAAATTGCTCTCCATAGTCCATACCCTTTTTATTTTTTATAAAAAAAAATAATAAATTTTTTTTTTTTTTTTTTTTTTTTTTTTTCTCCACGTTCATTTTCTTCCCTCTCCATCTAGTACCGCGTCTCTTCCCCTTTCAGCACCGCAGCCTTCCATCCATCTCCTCCCCTCCGAGTACCCTTATTATTTTTTTAAAAAAAATTAAATTATTCTTTTTTTTTCTCCACGTTCGTTTTTTCCCCCTCCATCTAGTACCGCGTCTCTTCCCTTTCTGCACCGCAACCCTCCACCCATCCTCCCCTCTCAACACTGCAGCCCCTAGTTCATCTCCTTCCTACTCCCTAGCATGGCTAGCGCCCGACATTAGCTCCCCTTCAGCACCATTGACCAAATAGGACCAAACAAAGGGCTTCTGTTCGATCCTATTTAATCAAATAGGACTCTTCGTTCCGCAAATAGGATCGAACAGAGGCCCTCCATTCGATTCTATTTGATCATTCGAAGGCACTAATGCTGAAGAATGGAAAGAAGATTGGAAGATGAGATGTGTTGGGAGGAGAAAGGAGGCGATGTCGAAAAAAAGATGAAAAGGGAGGGAGGGAGGAGAACGGGAAGGTGAGATGGAAAGGAAGGAAAGAGCGAAGGAGGCGGTACCGGAGAAGAGACGAGGAGAGGAGGGCGGTTTTGGAAGATAAGGTGTGGAGAGAAAAAAGAGGGATAGTTTAGAAAAAAAAAAAAAAATGAAGGATGTACGGTGCAAATAGAAATTTCCCAATTTTAAGCGCTTAAAACCTTAAAAACGGTTTCAGCCTAAAGTAAGTATTTTTTTTTATTTTTGTCCATGCTTTTCTATCATGATAATATTATAATAACTATTATTTTAATAATATAATAATATTATTTTAATAATAATCACTTGTATCGAAGGCATCTCATTAGTAAAGTTTATTCCGGATTTAATATATAACGTATTCTTATAAAATTTATGTTCATATCTATTTTAAAAATACGAACATAAATTGAAGGTATAAATAATAAAGTAAAAATTTAAAATTTATTATCACTAAATAAAAAATATTATTTAGTAGAAGATAAATAAAATCAATATTACATTAATGGCTACTTATTCTTTTTAAAAGTTAATGGATACTATATAAGATTTAAGTTAATTAAGTAATTCAAATCTATATCAAATGGTTGCTTTTTCATGTATGAACTGAAAATAAATATAGATATTAATTAGATACTTGATTTTTATCCATATCATAATATATTGGGATATAAAAATGAATTTACCTAATCTCCTTTCACCTTTATAATATATTGTAGTTGGATCAAGTGTTGAATTTAAATTTAGTTTGACCCAAGTTTGGAGAGTTATGAGGATGATGGAAAAGCTATTATCTATTTACAGTCTATTGCCAACAAAGCTCCTTTCTTTTATTAAAATAAAATGGTACCATATTTTTAGGTATTATATATTATATTTGAATATATTAGTTGGTACATTTTGGGGCGTAAGGTGGATCTACTTGGTATCTATTTATCTTTTTCACTTTATCATTGTTAACTTCATCAAGAAAGTTCTATTGGTAAGACATCTTATTATGTGATTTGAGAAGAAGTTTAGACTGATAGTGGGATAGGCTTTCATGCATCACAAGGCTAATTAATAGCCTAAACTAACAACTTTTCTTTATAATTACCTGCTTCTCCTTGTCTTATTAGGTTGGGTTCTAACTTTGATGGCCTACTGCACCATTTTAAGTTGTGATGTTTGTTACAATACATTTTCCATTTTTTTTCATGAAATGTAGATTATTGGGAGCATTGTCATAAAACCAGCAATAGTGGAGGTAATAAAGATGAAAGTTCATGATGAATATAATGCATTCTTGTTTAGATTTCAGTTGTATGCTTCAAAGTTAATATCAATAGTCATGGAATGTTCGTCAAAAACGCATTCCTTTTATTTTAAGAAAATGCAGGAGACAAGCTCCATCAAGTTTTATAAAGTAAATGATGGGACCAAATGGCCTAAGATTCAAAAGAAATGCAAAATTGTTAGGTGGACAAATTTACCTAAATCGCTTTTGGGTCCAATTAATCTTCTTAATTGTTTTAATTGTTGTAGAAGATAGTTATCTTAATAATAAAGTTTTGCAGCAAAAAATCTTTTCTCCAATAAAATTATAGCTATCATTTTGGAACTCTTCTTCCCTTGATAATCACCGAAACGCAAATAAATAATAAATTCTTAAGAAAGTCTTAATACATCGCCTTCGGTCCAGCAAGGCTTGCAACGGACATGGTGATTCGACCGTGCATGAGCTCATACGTCAGCGATGCAGGACCCACGGACAGGCTTTACGAGTAGGTCCTACGATTCTAGCTCATGCACAAGCAAATCATCGTCGGAATGATATATCAAGACTTTCTCATGAATTATTATATCTCTTAATTAGACACAAACACTGAATAAACTAAGGTCTATTGGGAATGAGGCCCCTCACCTTATAAAGCTCACTTTATCCCTACTAGCATTGCAAGCTAGCTATTCTCCCATGGAAAACACTTGCTTAATCAACGGGTCTTATCACGCATCGCAAGCCTGATGGCACATGCGTGCGATCAATCCGTGCATCCAATACATACTTATTACACTACCCTCTGGTGCAACAAGTTTTCCTTCTTCCACATCGTAGTAGTTTGATCGTATGATGACGAACAGAATCGTATCCTCTTGATTAAGAGTTTTGGCAACATGAGGAAAGGAATTTAAGGTAGACAATAACAAATAGACTTGAGAAAAAATGGTTGAAGAATCAGTGTTGGATTGTCTTAGACAGGCTGTCATTAGAATATAACTAAGCTTTGATTGCATGTGCTTTGAAGTCTAATATTCATATATTCTATCTAAAGATCTTTGAAAACGACTTTGTGCATCACATCTGATGCACAAAGTCGTGCATTAAGCGCGGCCATTGGTTGCGTGCCTGTGCGAGTATGCATGCCACGGTTCAGTAGGCCGTGGCGCATTCTGCATGTATGCTCGCATGGGTGCGCGATCAATGCGCACATCCGATGCTCATCTTTTTGCATAGAAAGTAGTGCACAAAGATTTTTTCAAGATCTTCTGGTTGTTGGGAGATTTTCTATGAGAGAGTGATAGATAAATCAATGGGAGATACATACCTTAAAACAATGACCCAACAAGAGTGATGGCAGAGAAACACGGAGCATAATGAGATAAAATACGTACAAGACTTGCCAAGCAAAGACTGGACTGCTACTATTGTGGTTGTTGTAGTATTTGGTCACGCACCTGGGGTTGTTGGGCAGCTGCTTTCTTATTTAGCTTTATTTTATAAAAAACTAATCCAACTGCCCACAGGGCCCTCACAGGGTGATATGATGGTGTTCCCCTGAGGACTCATGGCCTTCTCTGATGGAATGGCTTCAAGATACTCCCATGCCCTGTCATAGAGTGAGAAGAAGGGGCTTATATTGATCGCCTGTGTGCTAACATTGTTATACCATGAGCTGGTCAAGGTGGAGTGATACCTGAATTAATAGGAGAGCTCTTCATTATAATTTACAATATTATGATGCTTGCTATCTAATATGGAGAGAGTGCTATGCACATGAAAGACAAGCATGAATCACGGCGATCTTTCTAATGATCACTGATTTTTTATTATATATTTGAATTATAAGAAGACCACTGTTTTGCTGGTGCACTTCTTTTTCTTAGCCAATGAGAGTAGAAGGTGAGTCAAAGAGATGTATTTTTTTTTTTTTTTTTTTTTGGTACATACGGGCGATCACACTTGTCTAGTGCGAATCAGCCCAGAAACATCAGAGAATAAAATCTGCTGCAACAAACTAGGGCAATGGGAATCAGGACTCCAGACCCAGGGTCCAGAGTACTGAGCAACAAAGGAAGCCGTCCAATCTGCCGCCGAATTGGCTTCACGAAAGATATGGCAGATTTGGACAGAGGCGACCTCCCGAAGCATGGACCAAATCTCTCTGAGAACCGGGTTAGCAGTGCCCATGCCACTGTACTCATTCTTCATCCAAGATATAACAGTCATAGAATCACCCTCAACTATGATTCTAGCAGCGTGAAGAGTCCGAACAGCAAAAGAAATGCCCGCCCAAGCCGCATAAAGTTCCGCCATCGGGACAGAGAAGTCAATAGAGCCAAAACCTCCAGCCGCCCTCAAATCACCCGTGTGGCCACGAATGATGAACGCCGATCCAGCTGCTCTACCACGAACGCTCCCGTCAAAGTTGATTTTGATAACTCCTGGAGGAGGGGGTTCCCAAGAAATAAAAACCGTATGATGGTTCGCTGCCGAGGCAGCAGGGGAACCCAGAGGCCAGAAGAATCAAAAGCATCTCCATGAGAAAATTGGGTGCATTCGGCAGAAAGCGATCTGATCTTCCTCACAGTCTGATAAGTGGAGATGGGGTCATTAGAAAAGGTTAGCTGATTCCTAGACAGCCAAATCTGATAAGCCGTGATCGCCCAGATAACCTTCTTCTGCTGAGGGCCCCTCCGAATATCCTGAAAGAACACGGAACGCAGAGCGTCCCTCCATCCAGCCCTCTGGTATAACCCATCAGATACCATATCTGTCTAGCTCTGTAGCAGAGAAAGATAGCATGATCAGAAGACTCTTTAACCCTTCTACATATAGGACAAAATGGCTGAATAGACATGCCCCTTCGAGATAGGGAGAGACATGTGGGGAGGCAATCCCATAAGAGCTTCCATAAGAATAACTGAGCCCTGGGGAGAATAGGAAGCTTCCATATCCAGGCCACATCTTCCATACCCTGAGACTGAGGCCTAAGCATCCGCATAAGATCCCTGGTGGGAGCCCTAGACAAACACGATCTCTGCCAAAGTCTAGAGTCACCAGAACGTCGAGGCATGATGGGCAGAGATCTAATCCTTCTAGACAGCTCATCCCCAAATACATCAGAAACCACAGAAACATTCCAACCAGGAGGATCAGAGGAGATCAAATCCTTAACCTTTAAACTAGATGGAGCTTCCACATCAAAGAAGGAGGGCCACCTGGAAAGAGGGATCTCAGATATCCAAATATCCTGGAAGACATCAATTAACTGGCCATCGCCAATCATCCAGGAAATATTATCCCTTATCAGCTGACCGTGTCTACAAATCTCCTTCCAGATGAAGGAGGACCCCTGAGCCGCCGTAATAGGCAAACTCGAAGCCCACTCGCCATACCTCGCTCGCATTACGACGCTCCAAAGACAGTGAGGCTCTAAGAGAAAGCGCGCAGCATGTCTGGCAATAAGAGCTTCTCTTCTAACAATCAAGGACTGAATACCCAGTCCCCCTTCCTGAATAGGCAAACAAACTCTGTCCCAAGATAAGAGATGAGTGCCATGGCCTTCTTGCATAGAGGCCCATAGAAAATCTCTGAAGCTTCGCTCTATCCTCCTGAGACAAGTAATAGGAACAGCTGTATTCGACAGCAGATACAGCGGGAGAGAGGATAGCACCGATCGAATAATGATAATCCTGGCCATCATCGATAAACTAGTAACCTGCCATCCCTCGATACGTTGCCGAATCCGCCTTTCCATCTCAACAAAGTCAGCACAGCAGGGATATCTACCAGTGATAGGAATTCCCAGATACATGAAACGGTCTGTCTGAGTAGTAATACCAGACAGAGACATAATGGCTTCTCTGATAGATCTAGAGGTCTTCGGACTAAAGCAAATAGAAGATTTGAGAAAATTAACCCTTTGTCCCGAAGCCTGACAATATTGATGCAGAATATGGTATAAGATAGCCGCATTATGAATGGTGGCCTGACCCATAAGAATACAGTCATCTGCGAATAGCAAATGAGAGATCGAAGGGCCCACAGAATCAGTCATAAAAGGGATAATCCGACGCTCCAAACTAGCCTGATGCAAAGCACGAGAGAGATCGTCCACCGCCAAAATGAATAATAGAGGGGATAAAGGACAACCCTGTCTCAAACCCACTGAAGAGTGGAAATACTCTGTCGGCCTGCCATTAATGAGCAATGAAAAAGACGGCTTCAGAATGCAGGCCATGATCCAGTCAATGAACGGACCATCGAACCCAAACTCCTGAAGAGAGCGGTGCACAAAAACCCAGTTCATTCTGTCATAGGCTCTCTCCATATCGAGCTTGACCGCCATAAGCCTTCTATTGGCAGGAGCTTTATAAAGATTATGCATAAATTCTTGAGCAATAAGGACATTATCAGATATAGACCTCCCTCTGATAAATGCCCCCTGTTCAATAGAGATGAGCCTAGGAATCACCGTACGCAGATGGCCAGCTAATAGGCGAGCACAAATCTTGTATAAGGTAGTACACAAACTGATCGGCCGAAAATGTTGCGGAAGGGTAGCCGTCGGTCGCTTGGGAATCAAAGAAATAAAGGTCCGATTCCACTCCAGAGGGATTTGCTTAGTTTGGAATACCATTTGCACAGCCTTAATCACCTCCGACCCCACAATATCCCAATAATGACGGTAGAAAAGAGGAGTCAAAGAGATGTATTGATTAAAGGTGAAAACTGAACATCTTTAAAAAAAAAAAAATCAAAAGAATACATGAGAGGAAAGAGGCAGATGGGAAGGACTACTCGTTTTCCTTATTCGTTCCCACGTAAATTTCAACTTGGAGGAAGAAAAGTTTACATCAAAACAGATCACATAGTACTGCCCAAGGGTCTAATTAGACATAATAAGAAAACAAAAGCAAGAAAAGAAGCAGTCAGTTTAAGGGAGCAGCTTTGCACCTAATTATTAGTTTTTTTTTTCTCTTTTAAATTTTTGTGGACACTCATCAGCAATGAAGCAAATGCATGTTTAGTTAGCAACAAGTTAGAATGTGCAGCAAAAGTTGATGCTGCCACCCAAGTCTAATGTCATATATTCCCAAGTTTAGGCAGGAGATTCCGTCCACAGTCCACAAACCATCCATGGGCTTTGTTGATGATAATTTAAGTTCTACAATTTATGGTATGTAGAATATTAATTTCCTTTTGAGTTGTCTTAAATTCTGAGAATGTGATTTATTGATGACACTTATTGAGAATGGGTTATCCTTTGGTTAAATTTTTTCAAAGTTATTCTCTATAATTATAGCTTTTGGGGATAAGAAGGATATCTATATCCCCTTATCCTTTATTTCAAACACAGCCTTAGTCCCTAGGGTTGATGCAAACCACGTTCCAGTGTTTCTCGCTTGTAACAAGTACATGATTTGCTGATTTAAAATTTTCAGTTGGCCTTGCCCAATTTTATTGACCAAATACTAAAAGGACGAAGATCCGGAGTGGCATCCGATTTTCTGCCTCTCTTACTTTTTAACAAGGATAAGCCTCTTCACTAAGGTAGTGTTTGAAATAGGGGATAAGAGGGGATATCCCCTGGATCCCCTTTATCTCCAAAAGCCATAACTATAAGGGATAGCTGGGAATAAAGTTAACCAAAGGGATAATCCATGGTTAACCATGGTTAATCATGGGATATCCCCTCAATTTATTCCCTGAAGAATGCAGAAATAGCTGGTTATCCCTTCAAATAAGAGTAAAAAAAAGTTATCCTATGAATTTACCTTTTTGCATTTGATATGATCAATGGGATAGTCAAGGGATATCCCTGGGAATAGCTAGGGGACAAACTCTATCCCGTACACTTATTCATGGATAATATTTTTCTATCAAACACTACCTAAGCTGCATGTGATGATAATAAGATAGAAGCAGAAAAAGAACCGAATGAGCCGCATGCAATAATTTGTACCTAAATTTCATTCATATTAAAAGCATTAGAAACACCATGGATGCTAAAAATATGGAGAAACCTTTTACTAAATTATAATAAACTACTTAACCCTTAAAAACATATTATTATGTGAAAATATTAAAAGATTTTTAATAATATGTTAGATTGTTTCTTAGATTTTGTTGGTAATTGAATATGCTTTCATTGGACTCAACGTGCCTGAAAATTTTACCATTTTCAAGCAAGAAAAAGCATGAGTCAAAATGGGTTAATTTTAGGTCAATACCTATGACCAATCTAATTAAGGTTGATTTCTGAATTTTCAACCTAAAATCAAATTGACCATATCTTGGGACCAATTCAAAACTAACTTGATCAAATTGACTCAATTTTAGGTTGGTTCTAGAATACAACAGATTTTTTTTTCTCTCTTTATACTTGGTGGTTATTTTTTTAGTTGTGTATAATAGAAGGATATATAGTATTCATAGACTAATTGATTTAGTTTATGCAAAGGTTCATGCTTGATTTATGAGAATGCTTCATTTTTTAAAAATTCTACTGAAAAGATAGAGAATGGCCAATTCTTGGATCAAAATTAAGTAATCAATTTTTGGAACCAAGAATTAACCAAAAAGGATTGGTTTCAAGATACTAGACTTAGAACCAATCTTACTAATTCTTACAATCGAACAAAATCAAATCTATTAGATTGGATTTGTATTGATTCATAGATTATCCTTAATCATTACTCATCTTTACTTTCAATGTAATTATAAGAGAGATAGAAGAGAGAGCAATATATTATTGTTTATAAATAAAGATGATGAGGGTACAAGTGGGGATGGAGAATAATTAGAGGCGTTTGGTACATTGAATCTTTAAAGATTCTCAATAATATTTTAGCAGTGATATTAGATTCAATATATTTAAAAATATTGATTAAAATATTACATTGCTTTAGCAATCAAATTGCCACAAGGGGTTGGGAGGATGTTCTCTTTCTTTCGCATATCATCCCTCAAAATAAAACACATCCGTAAGAGAGGGAGATATTAAGAGAATTCTTTGGGATGCAAAAATGACACATATTAATATAAACAATATAAAAAATTATTTTAATTATAATTAATATTAAATAATACATATAAATAATATAAATATTATATATAATAATTAATTGTTTTGATATAATTATTATATAATTATTATTGTAGTTATTAATGATTTTCTATGCTAGTATATTAATAAAATTTAATATTGTGTAATATAATGTATAATAGATTTAAATTATCATATTTTGCTACATATTAAATTATTATTAGTATTATATTATCATTTTGTATTGTATTTTAATAATATAATAAACAGTATATTATGAATGTATTATATGTTTTATATAATATATAATTATAATAATTATATATTTATAATACATTCTATTATTATGTACTAATTATATATTTTATCTAACATATAATTATTATATTTAAAAAAATATTTTACTTCAGTTTCTTTTCAATTTAGAAAGTAAATATTTTAAAATATTAACATGTTTTGCAACTAGATTCCTCGTAATCTGACTTGCCAACCAAGCAGTCATTGTAAGATATCTCATAATCTGTAATTCAATTACTGTACAAACTAAACATAAACATAACTATCCTACCTACATGCTGAGACATTTGAATTTTAGGAATCATAATGCTTAATAATGTGATGTTAGGATGATATTTTACATAGAAATTAAAGGAATCATAT